>BJCM01134972.1:0-11130 GCA_018326385.1 Flaveria bidentis
AATACTCTTTTCATCACAAAATGTATCAAGGATTTAGTTCTTAAATTCAGTTCCTTGATCACATCTTATGATTTTGACCTTGTGATTAGACTGATTCTCAATCTTTAAGATGAAATTCTTCATAATCTCAGGAGTCTCATCCTTAGTTCTAAGGAAGAAGACCCAAGTGAATCTTGTAAAGTCATCTGTGATCACTAAATAGTAAGAGGTCCTTCCTAGACTCATTACACTGGTAGGGCCAAAGAGATCCAGTTACCAAATCATTACATAAGTGTAGGGGTGTAGTGATGGAGTTTCTTTCCTTAGCCTTATGAGATACCTTATGTTGCTTCCCTTTCAGGCATGCAACACAATGATCATCACTTGGCAACTCTTTCTTTGGCATTCCAGTTACCAAATCATTCTTCTTTAATTTATTCATGTTTTTAAAGTTTACGTGGCACATTCTTTTATGCCATAGGAAAGACTCATCACTATTGTCTTTAGACAGAAAGCATGAAACTTCTCTAGAGGGAGATGTTTCTTGCAAGTCCATCTTGTACATGTTCTATTTCCTGGGGGCTCTAAGCAGAATATGCTCATGAGGAATGATCACCCTGGGCTTGAGAACAATGCACTCAAGCTTAATAAAAAGCATGTTATGATCTGATCACAAAATTAATATACACTCAGAAGATTGTACCCAAGCTCCTTGAAAATGTTTACCTTTTCAATGTTGACCTTACCATTTGTGACCTTGCCCCTTCCAGAAATGTAACTACCTTCATCTCATCCAAAAGCAACTGGCCCTCCATCAATCTTTTCAAAGTTTTGGAGTAGTGACCTCTTGCCTGTCATGTGCCTGGAACAACCACTATCAATGATCCAGACATTCTTGTTTGTCTTAGCTACAGATTAGGAACCCGGTATCAAGTCAATCTGTAACTCGATCTTATGGTCAGGTGGCACTCCTGGTAAGTCTTCGGGAAACACATCTGGAAAGTCACACACCACCGGTACGACGGTTAGTTGTGATGTTGGCGTATCCACATGCTTCACGTAGGCCATGTAGGCACTACATCCACGCCTCATGCACTTTCCTGCCACCGCCATCGAAATCACTTTCGGTATCGTCGTGACTCGATCACCGTAAACTGTCACTGAACTCCCGTCCAGCACTGTCAACCGAATCATCTTCTTATGAGACATAATATTCGCCTCGTAGTCCGCCAACCAATCCATTCCTAGGACTACGTCAAATTCGCCTAAGGTCATCACAAATGGTCTAACAGGGAACTTGTGACCTTCTAATTCTACGTCACAACCCTCTATCATCACAGAAATCTTGGTAGACTTACCTATGGTAGTTTCTACATCGAAGGGCGTATCTATATTCTTACTACTAATGGGCAATTTAGCACAGAAAGTAGCAGATATAAAACTCTTGCTAGCACCAAAATCAAATATCACATAGGTTAAAGTTTGGTTTACTAAAAACGTACCTGACACAACATCGGGGTCCGTCCTAGCCTCCTCCTGTGTCATCGTGAACGCTCTAGCACTCGCCCTCTACCCTTCTCCTCCGACCTTCTTCACTCCCGAACCTTCAACCCTTAACTTCTTGCAGTCCCTACTCATGTGGCCCTCCTCGCCACAAGTATAATACCTCTTTACCCTGTAGTTCTTTGCCACATGTCCGGTCCTTCCATAACGGAAACAGACATTGGATCCCACTCTACATTCCCCGGTGTGCTCTCATCCACACTTAACACACCTCCTCGACCCCGCACCGGATGTGACAACACGTCGATCATCCACCCGTGCACCTTTGTTGCTTGGAGCGGCTCTGCCACGTCCAAATTGCTTCCCGTTCCAATTCCGGTAACCACCACTCTTTTTCCTAGCTTCTGCCACCACCACAGTTCTCTTGTCATACAACCTCCCTGCCAAGTCAACCGTTGACCTAAACATGCTTGGTCGAGTAGCGATCATGTGCCTACGGATATTTACCAACAGTTCTTGGATGTATCTCTTGATCTTTCATGACAGAGGGGTCACTTGATCTGGCACCACTCGTGCCATCTCATTGAACTTAGTGGGGTACTGTTGATAGGTCATAGTCCATGCCTCCAACTGTAGGAACTCCCTCTCAACTTTGTCCATCTCTTGGTGAGGACAAAACTCCTCAATCACCAGCCTCTTCAACTCTACCCATTTCATCATTCCAATCACCTAACTACCCTCGGATTGGACGATATTGTCCCACCAACACAAAGTCGAGTCCACAAACGAGTGGGCAACAAACTTCACCTTCTGGTCTTCCCGACACTCACTGATATCAAGAACGGCTTCCATCTCTCTTACCCACTGGTGAGTAGTAACAGCAGTGTCATTTCCATCAAAAGTTAGGGGCTTGCATCTTTGAAATGCCCTATAGTTACAGTCTCGTGCTGCCTCAGGCACATGCTCTTCCTCTTCCTTTTCATCAGTAGAGACAACCGTCTCAGTCTCGGCCAGTCCTCTTTCTCCCGTAGGCCTACTACTTTCCTTCCTTTCTCCCTCCCGTATAGCCTTTATCACTTCTGTCACTACAGACGATAAGATTGTCTACATAACCTCATGCACCTCCTCGATAATAGCCTCCTTCACTGAGGCTCTTAAGTTAGCACTCTCATCTCCGCCCTCTGGATGAGAGGTCTCGGGTTCTTCATGAACCACCTTTTCGGCTCTAGGCCTTCCTCTTGTAGCTCGTGGTTCAACACAACGTCCACCATGACCTCCACCACGTGAAGCTTTCGATGATCTACCACCAACCATCCTCTGAACACACTATAAGATTCAAACACTAACATGGTCATTCAAGGGAATAGCTCAGTTCATGTCAAGTATAGTAAGTTCCTAATTACAGCGGCCAGTTGTGATTAGCTACTTACTTTAATCTTCATACCCCAAGCATTTCCTATCCTGACTACATCAATATCTAAATCTACTAACAACACAAAAACCACATAACATGCACATGTAATGCCAGTTAACATTAAGAAAATACCTGATGCCACACAGCTACTCGAACTGGCATCCCTTCCCTTCATTTTCAGTTTAAGTTAAGGTTTCTTTTGAAAATTTACCCGTTTCACTTAAACTTTGGCTCTGATACCAACTTGTAAGGCCCCATTCCCAGGACGCTTACAACTAGCCATACATCGCACATAAAACATATATTTAAATTAAATTTAATAAAATATTGCAGCAGAATTATTAGAAACAACATTTCATTTCATTATAAATGCTTTTGCAAGTTAATACAACATTTGTTACAAGACATCGTTTGTTCGCATTATAATGCAAAAACATTAAACAAAAGAATGCCATCCAAAAAGAGCCAAGTAGCTACCCCGTGCCATCCTCAACAACCTTTACCTGCTAACTAGAAACACATAAAAGTTAGCATTGCTAAGTGAGTTCTAGTTTTAAAAATAAAACATACTTTAATTTCATGTAAAACCATTCTTTACTTTCTATCAAATCATACTATACTTTGGTACATGATCACACATCGTACGTACACATAGATAATATCATTATTATCTTCCTTTACTGTTCATCACTTTCTTTCTTTATCTGTTTCCGGATCAGTGTCATCAGCTATACCCCAAACGTATGCACAAAGCGGTACTGCGGTGAAGATCATAAATGACTTTCATAACGCACATAGCCTGGCACCAGCACTAGGGCAAGCCAGAAAGATCCCAACTGTATACTACACCTCAAACGTATGCACAAAGCGGGTACTGGGCCGAAGATCATAAATGACTTCCATAACGCACATAGCCTGGAACCAACACCGAGGTGAGCATCCACTATAATCCATGTACTATATCACTGGTCAGTCACAAATACTGGACCCCTACGTGTATCCTTATGGGTTAGCTCAACCACACACAGTTGAGCTTACAAAATTTTAGAGTCGTGTACCTCCATACATTTTGCTTGCAAGCCTTTCTTTACTTTCTCTTTCATTAATGCATGCATTCTATCATTATGTTCATTATTTCATTATCTTTCACTTTACATTACATAATACTTTATCATTTCTTTCACAACTATAACACATAAAGCCATAGGAAAAATAAACATACATAACTTAGAACATAAACATAACTATACAGGGCATCACCATACAAGGCACCATTATACATACATAACGTAAATCATACATACCATCATGCATAAGCATCAATCATACATCATCATACATCTCCCATCACATCATCTATGACTTCAAAAAAGTCATCTTACTTTACCCCCGGGAACCTCCAAGTCAAAGCCTACATTTTACTTTTTTCCCAAAAAATTACAAAATAATCTAAGTCTTTGATGCATGGACACTATGCAAGCATATGAGCACTATACAGGCGCATGGCGTTTTAAGCAGATGAGGCACACTTAGGCGCATGGGCAATTTTTAGGCGCATGGGCAACTTTTAGGCGCATTGACACTATTGGGGCACATGAGCAACACTTAGTCTATCCTAGGAAATTCTAGACGCATGAGTACTATTTGGGCGCATGAGGTTTCAGGCGCATGGGACACTTAGGCAGTTATTTTCAGTTCGGCGCATGAGCCGCTGTTTAGGCGCATGAGCAGCCTAATTCACACTTATCATCATAAATCAGTCCCTAAACATCACCTATCATGTTCTAAGCTTAAATCATGCATTAAGCCTTAGAAACACAACCATAACATCATCAAATACATACATAGCCCAAAATCAAACCCCTCTCGTAATCACATGCACACAAACATACGGGTAAAAACCTATTTTTATAAAAACATTCATACATGCATTTCCAGCCCCAAAGCAGTTCAAAACAAGTAAAAAGGGGGTACTAGAACTCACCTTAGCAACCTTTGGTTATGACTTCTTCAAAACCCATTTGAAACTGAGTTCAACCACCTAAAAACCCACCAAAAAAAATACCCGAACACACAAAAGTACACGTAAGCATATAACCGAGGCAAGGCCAGTCAAGAACACCATATACACACGGATTCTTACCTTGAATTCAAACTTTTGCACTTGTTCTTCAAAAACCCGAGAGTTTGCAGCTCTCCTTCACTTTCTCTCTCTAAAAATATCCGAAGATATGTATGAAGAGAGGGTGATGGGCGGCCATGCCACCTTTATCACCAACTTTTGAAGATTTTGTTCTTTTGACACTTTTAACCCTTCAACTTAGGTTAAATGGCTTTTCTTTCTTTTTCCTTCACTCTATTCTTTCTTCGTTTGACTTTTAAAATAATTGGGTGTTACAAGTCCACCCCCTTATATAGGTTTTGTCCCCAAAACCTGTTATTCCTCAAACAATCATGTGTAATGTTGTCTCATTTCCTCCTCTGTCTCCCATGTAGACTCGGATCCCTTCCTATGCTTTCACTGTACACGCACAAGAGGAACCACTTTATTCCTTAACCTCTTCTCCTTACAATCAATGATTGCCACTAGTTGCTCCACATAATTGAGCCATTCATCTACCTCGATATCTTCCAGTGATACAACCATATCCACTTCTGCTAAACACTTTCTCAGATGAGAAACATGGAATGTTGGATGAATTCCACTTAACTCATCTGGTAACTCTAGTCTATAGGCCACCTCTCCTACTCTAGCAATGATTCGGAAAGACCCTATGTATCTCAGGCTCAACTTGCCGCGCTTTCTGAACCGAATGATACCTTTCCAAGGTGAGACCTTCAACATCACTCTATCAGTCGTAGCCTCGACAACTTTGACGCTCCCTAACTCTTTATGGCCAATATCACCCCAACACACGGGTGTTCTATATCTCCTACCGTATAGCATTTTATAAGGAGGCATACCAATGCTGGCATGATAACTATTGTTATATGAGAACTCAGCTAACGGTAAGTGGTCATCCTAACTTCCTCCAACATCAATGACGCATGCCCGGAGCATATCTTCCAGTGTCTGAATGGTTCTTTTTGACCGACCATCTGTCAGAGGATGATAAGCCTTGCTAATATGTAACCTCATCCCCATCGCATCGTGGAATTTATTCCAAAATTTAGATGTAAACCGGGTGTCATGATCAGACACAATAGACACTGGCACACCATGATGAGTCACAATCTCCTTGATGAATAGATCCACTAACCTTTTGGAAGAATACGTCTCGCGGATCGGTAAGAAGTGAGCACTCTTCGTCAAACGATCAACTATCACCCATATGGCATCATATCCTCGCGTAGTACGCGGTAGCTTTGTTTAAAGTCCATTGTGATGTGCTCCCACTTCCACTCCGGTATATCTAAAGGTTGGATCTTCCCATACGGCTTCTGATGCTCTGCCTTTACTCGCAAGCAAGTAAGGCACTTACTCACGTACTCCACTACGACGCGCTTCATACCCGGCCACCAATAATCTTTCTTCATGTCTTGATACATGTTTGTGGCACTAGGATGAATGGAGTATCGAGTTTTATGAGCTTTATCCATAATCTTCCCACGTAGATCCCCAAAACACGGAATCCACATCTGTCCAAATCGGGTCCTAACACCGAGTGTGTTTTTACCCAACTCCATGACTAGACCTCTCATTCCTTCATAGTTAAGATGATCTTCTTTCAATGCCTCATCATGAAACTTTTTGACCTGCTTCATCACATCAGAGGTCATAATTAACTTGTAAGCCTTCACCCGAATCGGCTCGGGTCTCTCCTTTCGGCTAAGGGCATCAGCCACCACATTGGCCTTGCTCGGATGGTAATGGATCTCGTTATCATAATCCTTTATGAGCTATAAACATCTCCTCTGCCTCATGTTCAAGTCCTTATGCTCGAAGAAGTACTTCAAGCTCTTATGGTCAGTGAATATGGTGCACTTCGTCCCGTATAGGCAGTGCCTCCAAATCTTTAATGCGAAGACCACTGCTGCTAGCTCCAAGTCATAAGTAAGAAACTTAACCTCATGAACTTTCAATTGTCGGGATGCATAGGCTATAACCTTTCCTCTCTACATCAACACACATCCCAAGCCCGAGTAGGAAACATCTAAATAAACCACCAAATTTTCGCTTCCATTGGGTAACGACAAAATAGGAGTTTGAGTCAACCTCGCCTTTAGTTCCTTAAAAGCCTTCTCTTGAGCTTGACCCCATACAAACTTTATATCCTTACGGGTCAACTTGGTTAGTGGAAAAGCTATCTTAGAGAAGTCTTGAATGAACCTCCTATAATAGCCCGCCAAACCCAAGAAACTACGAATCTCGGATGACGTCTTTGGTGACTTCAATTGCATCACCGCCTCCACCTTTGCCGGGTCTACCATTATCCCCTCAGGATTCACTACATGACCCAAGAATTGGACTTCATGCAACCAAAACGCACACTTAGAGAACTTGGCATACAACTTCTCCCTTCTCAACGTCTCTAGAACCTCCTGAATGTGCCCGACATGCTCCTCCTCGCTCTTCGAATAAATCAGGATATCCTCAATAAACACAATCATTGATTTATCTAACATCGACTGACACACTCGATTCATCAAGTCCATAAAAGCAGCTGGAGCGTTGGTCAAACCAAAAGACATAATGAGAAACTCGTAGTGTCCATAATGTGTGTGAAAAGCTGTCTTAGGAATATCCTACTATTTTAACTTCAACTGATGGTAGCAAATCGAAGGTCTATCCTCGAGAACCAACTGGCACCCTGGAGCTGATCAAACAGGCCATCGATCCTTGGTAAGGGGTACCGATTCTTCACTGTCTGCTTATTCAACTCACTGTATTCAATACACATTCTCATGCTACCGTCTTTCTTCTTCAAGAATAAGAACGGAGCACCCCAAGGAGAGATACTCGGTCTGATGAACCCCTTATCAAGAATCTCTTGCAATTGCTCCATCAACTCTTTCATTTCAGTCGAAGCCAACCAATACGATGCCTTAGCTACAAGTTGGGCACCCGGTATCAAGTCAATCTGGAACTCGATCTCGCAGTCAGGTGGCACTCCTGGTAAGTCTTCGAGAAACACATCTGGAAAGTCACACACCACCGGTTCATCGGTTAGTTGTGGTGTTGGCATATCCACATCCTTCACGTAGGCCACGCAGGCACTACATCCACGACTCATGCACTTTCCCGCCATCAAAATCACTTTCGGTATTGTCATGACTCGATCACCATAAACCGTCAACGAACTCCCATCAGGCGCTGTCAACCGAATCATCTTCTTGTGACACACAATTGTTCGCCTCGTAGTCCGCCAACCAATCCATTCCTAGGACTACGTCAAATCCGCCTAAGGTCATCACAAATGGTCTAACAAGGAACTTATGACCTTTTAATTCTACATCACAACCCTCTATCATCACAGAAATCCTGGTAGACTTATCTATGGCAATTTCTACATCAAAGGGTGTATCTATATTCTTACTACTAACAGGCAATTTAGCGCATAAAGCATCATAAATAAAACTCTTACCAGAACCAAAATCAAATAACACAGAGGCTAAAGTTAGGTTTACTAGAAACGTACCTGACATAATATTGAGGTCCATCCTAGCCTCCTCCTGCGTCATCATGAACACTCTAGCACTCACCCTTTGCCCTTCTCTTCCAGCCTTCTTCACTCACGAACCTTCAGACCTTGACTTCTTGCAGTCCCTACTCATGTGGCCCTCCTCGCAACAAGTATAATGCCTCCTTATCCCGCAGTTCTTTGCCACATGTCTAGTCCTTGCACAACGAAAACGGACATTGGATCCCACTCTACATTCTCCAGTGTGCTCTCGTCCACACTTAACATACCTCCTCGACCTCGCACCGGATGTGACAACACGTCGATCATCCACCCGTGCACCTTTGTTGCTTGGAGCGGCTCCGCCACGTCCAATTTGCTTCCCGTTCCAATTCCGGTCTCCACCACTCTTTTTGCTAGCTTCTGCCACCACCACAGTTCTCTCATCATACAACCTCCCCGCCATGTCAACCGCTGACCTAAACGTGCTTGGTCGGGCAATGATCATGTGAATACGGATATCTGCCGGCAGCCCTTGGATGTATCTCTTGATCTTTCATGACAGAGGTGTCACTTGATCTAGCACCAACCGTGCCATCTCATTGAACTTAGTGGTGTATTGTTGATAGGTCATAGTCCCCTCCTCCAACTGCAGGAACTCCCTCTTAACTTTTTCCATCTCTCGATGAGGACAGAACTCCTTAATCACTACCTCTTCAACTCTGCCCATTTCATCTTTCCAATCACCCGACTACCCTCGGCTTGGACGATATTGTCCCACCAGCACAAAGTCAAGTCCACAAACGGGTGGGCAACAAAATTCACCTTTTGGTCTTCCCGACACTCACTGATATCAATAACGACTTCCATCTTTCTCACCCACAGGTGAGCAGCAGCAGTAGTGTGATGTGCTCCAAATTATTCATATAAATCCTATCAAAAGCACATCAATTATTCCTTAATACCTTCCTTAAAATGATGAAAATATACTTAAAATGTTAATTTGTTTTTTCAGGTGTTTAAAACGGCAAGTTGGACAAAATAAGTATATTTAGCAAGAAATTGAAGTTATCCGAGCTTTGGAGTCCAAGCATGGGGTCGTGCCTCATTAAGCACACCCCTATGCTTTTCCAGAAACACACCCCCATGCGAAATTAACACACCCCCATGTTTGGACATCTGATAGGACAAAAAGTACTGTTCCCCCTTAAGTAGACATGGGGCCGTGCCCCATGAGGCACAGGGCCGTGCCCCATCTCATGAAGCATGCCCCCATCTTTCAAATTTAGCATGAAAGACTTTGACCCTTG
Organism: Flaveria bidentis; assembly: GCA_018326385.1. NCBI lineage: Eukaryota > Viridiplantae > Streptophyta > Magnoliopsida > Asterales > Asteraceae > Flaveria > Flaveria bidentis. The sequence goes on from BJCM01134972.1 coordinate 9,828, forward strand.
GGATAATAATGCAGCTTCATCCAGACTTGCTAGACATTGGCACAAAACATCCATTGCCTTGTTCGGTGTCTATCTCGGGATCTACACGGAACAAGAAATGGAGGAGGAAGCAAATCTGGAATGCCAGCGTACCATACCTTCCCGGATGAGGAAAGTAAAGACACGGAAAGTGGTGCAATGAGGAAAGTATTTTGGAAGCGGATTGGAACCGGAGGGTTCAACTCGAGTAAAACAAAAAGCAGACAGATACGAGACCCACCGCTGCGATACATTCATCGGTTACTTAATCATTCCATAATAGCTCGTGGTCAAAGCGAGGGAGTTGTTAATTTGAGGGACTTTTTCATTTTATAATCTATGGTCAATCATTTTCCATGTAATATTGGGTATTTGTTTTGTAATCTTTTTGCTAGGAATGCGATTGCAGGTGCTCCAACACCCATATTTGGAGGAAGCTAGATTTTGAACTTATATGAGAGCTATGGTTATAACATTGAGGGAGCCGTAGGAGTGGTGCCGGGACTATTAGACTTGAGCATTTGCACAAAAATGTACATGGTGACAAGCCTACCAAATGGGCAGCCGAGATTCATGGATAAGAAGGGACAAATCTGGGATCCGGCGGACCCCGAGGAAATAATTATGGACCTAGACATGCCGATATAGCCGGAAGGAGCCGGAGCTGGATCTTCAAGTTCACGTACAAGGGAATTCCGATTCATGTTAGACCTCTATGAGTCAATCCAAACCACTAGCGACCATGCAAGGCAATCATTTGAATATGCCCAATAAGCCTTCAACCAAGTCAAAAATCTACATTCTCGAGTCGATGACCTGAGGAACAATGTCACGTACATAAGGAACCGAATGTACCATGAGTGGGGGGATATCCCACCACAAAGCCCTTGAAAACCGTATCATTTTTGGGGCCCGACACAGTTGTTTTGTGCCAGTCTATCTTTTGATTTATGTCATTTTGTTTTTTATTTTGTGTGTCTAGGATTTTAATGCTTTCAATAAAATTGGTGACATGTCAGGTGATCCGGAAGATTCTACCAAAGCAAGGGCAACCAAACACAAGTGACAAATTCAACATTTTTAGGGGAGTTATTTCATTACCCATTTCTCGATCTAAGATTATGTTAATCACATTGAGGACAATGTGAATTTTAAGTGTGGGGATGGAAGTAATGCATTTGATTTTGCTAAAAAGGTCCAAATTTAAATTTTTTATGAAAAGATCACTTAACAAGTAATTTTTGTGACAAGAAACCAAAAATTTCATTTAATTTTTGATAAACCA
>BJCM01134977.1:0-11998 GCA_018326385.1 Flaveria bidentis
ATTATTTAAAATTTATAAAGATTGACTAGGTTAGTGAGATTGAGATTCTCACTTAGGATCAAATATGTAATCGAGTCAAAGATTGAATGGCGGAAACAAACAATCAATAAACATTTAATGCAAGAATATACTCATAAATACTTTTGTATATATTAATGAAGGTGATTGATTACAGAGAATAAAAGACAGAAGTATTCTCAATGTCTATCAGTTGTCACCTCATGTACGAGGGTTTCTATTCTATTTATAGGCAGAAAAGATGCCTTTTACAAAATGACGAAACTACCCCTGACCTATTACATCAGAACTAGTCTAAGTCTTGATCCGCATTACATCTTGTTCATCTGCATTAGCAAATGCGGATGAGTTGACTTGATCAGCATTTCTTTACTTGATCTTCCGCATTAGTATGTTGGTCATCCACATTGGTTAATGCGGATGAACAAATACTTAAGCGCATTTGTCTGGTCATCCGCATTTGCAAATGCAGATGAACAAAATCTTGTTCGCATTTCTTTTGGTCTTCCGCATTTGTTAATGCGTAAGAACAAATACTTGTCCGCATTTGTTCTTTGCCTTCCGCATTAATAAATGCAGTAAGACTACTTATTCTTCTATTGCATGATCTTCATCCGCATTACTTCTGGGACTTGTGGGAATCCAGCAGAGCAACCATCAACTCACCCATTGAATTGGCATGTATAATCCTTTCAGGGTGCAATAATATTCCCCCTAAGGATTACACAACCTATGTTCTTTAATGTTTGGGTAGTGATTGAGGTTGTGATGATTCAGCTGGGTCTTGTGATGGTGTGAAAGGTGATGCTTGAGTTGGATCCAAAATTGCCTGTATCATGTTGACAAAGTCTTGAGCATATTGCATCTTTTCCCTGCTTAGTACATGGATCCTCATTTTGCTCATATTGTGAATGACTTCTAGTGGCAGTTTCTTAAGTGAAACTGGTTCCCAAATAGACACTGTAGAAAGCCTATCCCTGTGAATTAAAAGAGCACCATCTATATCAACTTCTAGTTTGACAATGTTGCCCAACTGTAGAGGTGTCTTTTTTTTCTTTCTTTTCTCCCTCTTGGCACTAATCTGATCATATGCCATCTTTAATATTTTGATGCACTACAGAAAGAAATGCAGATCTTCTTCACATAATTTGTTAGATATCTCTCTGAAGTGCCTTGTGTATATGTAGTGAATATAGGATTGATCCAATAGTCTCAATTCATAACCATTAAATAGTCTGATTTCTACACCTTCTTTACCTCCCCACTTCCTCTCAATCACCAATTCATAGGTCTTCTCATCATAATAAACATTTGAGATTCGTATTGAGGAATGAGTGCCAGCCACCATTTTTCTTTTCAATGATTCTATAGGTTTCACTTTTAGTTCTGGAAACACTACTTCTTCTACAGGTTTTGTCTGCTTCATCTCTAGAGGATTCTTAAATGATTTGTCTTTTCTCATGCATATGGCTTTCAATGAATTGAAGTTGTTGGTTCTCTTGAACATTTTAAGTATGCCTTCGAATTCATATCCTTTAAACATGGCATTATGGTTGATCAATTCTAGATTAGCCTGTTCTTTCAGGTCATGAATCTCAAGGACATTAACTAGAGCAGAGTACTCAGTAAAAAATTGCACTAGCCCTAAGATTCTTTTAACCATGATTATATTCCATGAACTATCATACTTCTAGGAAATTATTTTCTGGTCAATTTTGTCTTTTGGAGTAGATACACCTCTAATCATCTCAGCAGTGGTTATCCCTTCCTGAAGTTTCAGTTGGGAGGGTTCAGCAAACCACTCTGGATATTTGTAAAGAACAGGTGCCAGATAGTCTTGATCTTTATGTGTAAGCTTCATGTCTTGTGAAGAGACTCTTGATCTTGGCTTTTGGTTGAGGAATTCTTCTTCTAACCTCTTTAGCCTTTCTTTCTTTTCATTGATTAATCTGAGTGTGGCAGCTCTCAGTGAGTTAGTTTTCATGTTTCCCAATTTCCTTTTAGTGAAGCCTTTACTGGTGAGGTAATCCTTCATTTTCCTATCAGTCATCTTATAGGGATCAGGATGTAGAGGTTCAGGAGTTGAAGATTGCTTCTTCATGACAGACAGCTTTGACTTGTGAACTTTGGGTGCAATTGACTTCTCATAATCCGTTTCAACCGTGGGGTCCAGCAGTTTGTTGACTTTCTCATCTTCTGCTTTCATGCCCTCATAAGTCATGCTAAATACTTCATCAGCATCATACCCATGATTGATCAGAAACATGTCTTTTATCATAAGGTCATGTGTTTGTGCCTTTACCACCATTTCATCCACATATTTTTTTTTTGCACAGGATTATCCACATCCATAGCCTTTTCAGCATCATATCCTCCTTCTATTTCTCCTTCTTCCAGATTAATAAAAGCAGCTTGTTTATTTAATTGAGCCTCAGCCTGCACATGTTCATCTAGGAATTTAGCTATGGCTGCCAAACTTCTTGGATCATCTCTTTTACTTTTCTTTACATGCTTTTCTTCCAATATTGGTCTATTTCCCTTTTCTTTTTCAGATAAATATTTTGTCTTTCTAGTATAAGTTTGAAGTGAAGGACCAGAAGAGGATTCAGGCTTTTTAATCTCCTCAGGCACTTTTTCAGCCTTAGTTTGTATTTGTTCATGGTCATCAGCTGCTTTTTCTTCCTTTTCCTTTTCTTTTTCATAGAACTCTCTAATCATATCCTTTTGCTCCTCAGACAATGACATAGCAGGTACTATTTGCATACTCAACTCCTTCTCCAAGGGAACTAGAGATTGAGGAATGACCACAATGGGTGAAGTATTAGTCCTTTGGTTAGCAATGAAATCCCAAAATTCATCATCAATTATTAATTCTTTAGATGAGAAGTTGTCTAGTGCACTGATCAGTTCTTCAAATTTAGCCTTTCTCAGTGTGTGTAGCATCTGATTTTCCAAAATAGACCACCATTTCTAGGCTTGATTCTTCATTCTTTGATTTTCTTGTATCATCTTCCTTTTCATCATTCTCAGAAGAAGATGGTTTCTCATCATCTGTAACTCTTTCTTCATCTTTTTCACTTTCTTTAGCATGAGCACTTCTTTGAATTTCAATCAACATTTTAAGCTCAGAGATTCTTTTATTTTGGCTTTCAATTTGATTTTGTGGATTTGAGATAATCTGTGCTTGTTCTTCAATCATATCCTCTTTCTCTTCCATAGCAATGGTTTCAATAACGAGAGTATCAACATGCCCATTGATTTCTTCTTTAAAATGATAAAGAGCAGCTTTCATGTACTTGATCTCCTTATCTTTCTCTTTCTTTTCAGGTTCATATTTTTTTAGCTCTTTCAACTCTTTTCCTTTTCATCAAGTTTTAGAATCTTATCATCAATGATTCTAGCTCTCTTATTCAGTTTCTTTCCATCCTTTCAACTTTTTGCAAGAGCTCAGAGATTAACTCATCCTTTTCATCCAGTCTATTTACATTGCATTCAGCAAAACTCTCTGAGGGAGAAGTCTCAGAAGTGACTCTCTTTACAGGCATTTGAACATATTCATCCTCCTCATCCAAAGATGTTGTATGCTTTAGATGAGTTGGTTTAGTCTCCAAACTCAGTGGGATTATCATGGGTAGGCAATGGTTGAGGTGGTGATTTTGGTGAGTGATGAGGTGGAGATGTTATTGGTTTGGCTATTGGTGATGAAATAGGAGTTTTATAGGGAGATTGTAATGGTGATGGTTGTGGTGATGGTTGTGGTGATAGGATTGGTAGATGTACAAATGGAGATGCATAGTCATGAATTTCATGTTTAGTGTGAGAATCACCCCCTGCACCATCCTGGGGTGACACTGACCTTTGCCTATCAATACCATCAGCTTGCTCATCAGTAGCTCCACTGTAGAAGTTTCTGGGATCCCTCTTCTTAATGTACTTGTATGATTTAGCATCATAATGAGGATTATCTAGATTTGGGAATGCATCATTTATCAGGCATTGAACGAATCTTGGATACATCAAGAACTTGTATCTCCTTCCCTCTTGAATGTTTGATACCAGACCATTAAACACATAAGCTGACATGTTGAATGGTCTGTTTGTGCATAGAGCACAAATTGCTGATGAAGTGATGATTGGAATATCATTCCACCCTGTTTTCCTTTAGGATAAACAATGCTAAAAGATGTGAATTAGAAATCTCCAAGGCAAATCAACTAATCCCTTTACAATCTGCTTAGCTTCAAATCCCCCTTCATACCTAATTTCTGCAAAAAAGGTAGTGATGTCATCCTCATCCAACTCTATTGGTGCATCAACATCATCACCAAAATGCAGACATCCCTTCTCACAGAATCTTCAGTTATGATTAGAGTGTGCTCATTATCAATTCTTCCAGATAAAGTTCTAACACCATCTGCTTCAATCACTTCAAATGAATTCCAGAAAGACCTTATGAGATTCTCATAGATGATGGGTCTAACAGTGATAGCATAAGCCACCCTTGTTGTAGAGATAAATCTGATAATGTCTCTGAGTCCCTCAACTTCTTGTACATTAGGGTCTAAATAACCGCTAACATTATGGAGCTTGCTCCATGAAAGATTAGCCATTTAATCTGCATAAGAGACATATGTGTAAGTTTTGATGACAAAACATATGCACAATTGATTAGTTTGATTTTTATTAGTCAAAGATGAACGTTTGAATTCATTGTTTCATTATTGTCACATCAAATGGTGAATTTTTTGTAGAACAATCACATTTTCTCAGTTTTTCAAGTTTAAATAAACCATTTATTAGATGTTTCTTCACTAATTTGTTACACATTTTCGTTTTTCATCAGACTCTGTTCTTGTGATGAACACAAATATGAAGGTTTTTCATGCTGGTTAAAATTCCTCTTAGTTTGCATGTTCATTGATGTCGAAAATGTATAACACTATCTTTGAATAAATTGGATTTTGTGTGTTCTTCATTATCATTTGGTTCTTCGTTCACTTTTGGTTTAACAGTCCGAAAGTTAGGTCATGAAAGATTTTTGGAAATTTCACATTTCTTTAATGCTACTGTGGTTTGGAATCGATTACAATAACAGATTGAGTAGAACACACTAAAATCTTTGGTTGTTGTTGATGATGATCAAAGAGGGTTTACAATGTTTTTATGCTCGTCTCACTATGTAGTCACTCAGATTTGAAAAGTATTAAATGACCCTTTGAAATTCCTTTAAATAGTCAAATAATGGGTTTTACAAAATTTTACAAGTTTCAGAGCAAATGCGGTCATAATTTTTTTAAGTCACTGTAGCAAATGCTGAAGTTAAATTTTAAATCTTTGGGTCATCCACATTTGTGTACTGTTGTAATGCGGAAGTTTTGTTACTTGATCTTTCCTCTATCCGCATTTGTGCACTGTGGCAAATGCGGAAGAACGGAATTCATTAGTATTTGTTCACTGTAACAAATGTGGTAGACGAAACTTCTTTAGCATTGCTCACTGTAGCAAATGCGATAGAATAAATTTTTTCATCATTTGCTCACCGTAGAAAATGCGGTTGATTCAACTTTGTCAGCATTTGCTCACTGTAGCAAATGCGGTTGACAAAACTTGTTCAGCATTGCTCATTGTAGCAAATGCGAGTAATTAAACTTGTCAGCATTTGCCCACTGTAGCAAATGCGACTGATTAAACTTTACTAGCATTTGCTCACTGTAGCAAATGCGATACAATAAATTTTGTCAGCATTTGTTTACTATAGCACAATGCAGTTGACAAAACTTGTCAGCATTTGCTCACTATAGCAAATGCGATAGAATAAATTCCACACATCATATACTTCACACTAATGCGGTAGAGTACAATCTTTGTCCGCATTAGTTTTTCTTGGAAATCAAGAGTTACCTGCATTGGTTTTAAGCATGGGTTACCTTCACCTGTATTAACCAATGCACTTAACTGCATTAACTTTTGAACTTAATCATAAGTTAATGTGTCTGTTTTGGTTTTTCTTGTTATGAAGGCTGTCTTTGGTTGAATTTTTGTCTTATGAAGTTGTTGTTGTTAGAGTTGTCAATTCTTGCTTGGATTGACCTGTATGTCAGAAGAGATACAAGTTTCCCGTTGCTTGACTGATCTTGGACTTGTCATGCTCACAAGAATTAGCATAAGCTGAGATACTATGGTATAACTTTTGCAACAACACCTGTGTTTTCTTTTTGTTTTGTTTTGAATTTTTTAAGAAAGTAATTTAAGCTAATAAACAAAAATATAGGCTTACTCAAAAAATTAAAATTACTCCCCGTAAAGTTTATATCCACATTTGGATAGAAACTTTAAATATTTAAAAACCTTTTGAATTTAATTATGATTGTTAATAATGAAGAGAATTTGAATACCTACGCACATAATCATAGCCTAGTCGTCCAGATACTCAGAACACTTGTTCCAAGTTCATAGGTTGCAGTTAATCATCTTGCAATCGTTCTTAACATTTTGATTCATTATTAGATCGATTATACTTGCATTCTCACTGATTGCATCAGCAATCAAATAGGATTCTGTAGTATTTGGTTTGGTCTACACGTAAATCAATTAGTACTCCGTACCTAAACGGTCCAAACAAGTGGTATCAGAGCTTTGGCTCTTGATTTGCGTGTGATTCAATCGATTTTGATATAAAAATCACGTTGTTCACTCAAAAACTCAATCTTTTTGTGTCAAACAGTGTTTTCGACGTCTCCAGGTCAAAAAGATAACGTTTTTCGGCATACGACAATTAGATTTCATGAGAAATTCATGTTTTTTGCGTCAAAGTGTTCAAACCCTTTGTTTTTGCAAAAATAGCAGTCTTTAGTCGCACGATTGACTCAATCGCATGACTGAATCCATTCGCAACTCCCATACGCACGACTAAACTCAGTCACCTTGTTCATTCTTACGACTGACCAGCCCCATTCGCATAGACTCCAACTGCATTCTCCTTACGCACGATTGAATTCATCTGCACACATCATTCGCACGATTGACTCATTCACATAAGTTCAATCGCACGAGTGGTCCATTCGCACAAGTGAAGTATTTGAGTTCGAAAGTTTAAAGTTAACGAGATGGAAGAACAATATTCTGCGTTCACTGCTGGTAGAGACACACGGATCCTGAACCTCCTACTTCTGGAGAATGAGACTGGGAATCATAACAAACCACCAAAGCTAATAACGTTAGACACCCACAATGGAAGCAACATTTCGAGATCTACCTCAATGTCGTTGACCCCAACCTTAGGGAATCCATTGAAACAGGATATGACATGCCAGTTGGTGCAGATGGGGTAAAATTGACATTAGGGGGGATGATTGATAGCCAGAAGGCTAAATATAATGCAGAGAAGAAGGTTTATGCCCTGTTAACTCAATCTACTCCAAATGATATATTCCATCAATTTTCTAAAAATAAACATGCAAAGAAACTTTGGATAGCCTTGGATAAATGCTATGACGGAAATGCTTCATTAAAAGCTCTAAAGGCAAAAGCTTTGAAGAAGGAGTTTGACAACTTCTCTTCAATGGGTAAAGAAAGTTTGGATGATGTAATCGACAGGTTCTATCATCTCATGAGTGAGCTGCATATTCATGGAGTTACAACGTTGATGGAAGACAAGGTATCCAGCTTGGCAGATGGCTTACCAGAAAAGCGGGATTCGTTTGTATCTAATTTGAGACAAAACAGTATACTGGGAAAATTAGACATAAACAACTTCATCCTGAAGTTGAGAGAGGAGGAACTCAGAATGAAATATAGGTCACAGAAAGGAACATATGACCAAAATCCTTCACTTTACAACGCCTCCTCCATAACAGCCAGTTCAGGAGCACCCCTTTAGACCGCATTTGTTTCAAGTTCAACTGCTCCTTCACCTACCATAGTTTCAGGGTTTGACACATTTGGGTCATCGAGTACCCATTATATTGCACCTGAGGCTAATGATACCAAGTTAAAGACCGAGAACCTCGGGAATATCACTGTGGAGGTGGCTAAAGAACATATGGATCTCTTGGCAGCTGTTGTTCACTCGTATGACGGTTTGGTTACTGGAAAGATTGGTAACTGCCATCTAGCAGATGAAGATTACGAACAAGTAGACGAGAACGAGCTTGAAAGAATGGACATAATGTGGGCATTGGCAAGTGCTGTGCGGAGAGCTAAAAAGTTTGTTAAGAAGACTGGACAGAACTTGATAGCCATTAAAGACACTATTTTTGGTTTCGATAAGTCCAAAGTTACCTGTTTCAACTGCGGAGAGAAGGGGCACTTTAAACGTGAGTGTGTAAAGCCCAAGAAGACAGGTAACGGCAACCCGTTCTCGACTTTTAACCATCAGTACAAACCAACAGGTGGAGCTACCTCGTCTAGTACAAAGACAAAGGCCTTGACTGCTCAAGATGACGAAGGACAAGTTTGGACCTTCAAATTTGTCCCTCCGGGAGAATCTTACATTGCAAATGTTGAGGTGTTGGATGATGATACTGAAAGTGAAGATGATATCGCAATCGAACTAGCAATGTTAGAAACTGAAGATACTGCGAAAGTGGTCAAACCCCTAATTGAAGAAGATACCAAAACGACATGTTCACAATCTCCAGCATCTGAAGAGTCAACCTCTGCACTGATGGTGGATGCAACTGAGTCTTTACAGGTAAGTACTAAAGACCAAATGTTTGAAAATCATGCTTGTTATGAATGTAATAAATTTAGGGAAAGCATAGATTTGAAATTTGCTAGGTTATTAGATCACAATGATAGCTTAGGAAAGGACTTGCAACTGTGCACATAAGCAAATTGCATTTTAAAACTAAATGAGCACAGTTACAAAGAGAAAAATAGAACTGTTAAATAAACAATTAAGAGAAACTGAAGTTGTGGCTTTTAACCAAGCTAATGACATTAAGTTCTATTTAAACTCCCTTGAAGAAACTAAAAAGGACAAAGTAGTTTTGGAAGTCGAAGTAAATTCATTAAAACAAAAACTGCACAGTTGGACTAGTTCTTCTCACATAGTCAAAAACTTAGTGAAAGAACGAAATAACGGTGAGGGATTAGGTTACAAAGTGCTTCCACCACCACATGACATCATGTTAAATACTAAATGTCGACTAGTAAATAACAATCCGATTAAGGATCATGTGGTGACCACTCCTCTAGTTAGTGATTCAGATTCCAAGAGTCAAACGGTAGAATCTGTCACTAAACTGAAGGAGGATACTTTGAAATCTAAGGGTAAAATGCCGATTGTGAATTTGGACAAACTGTTCAAAAAGGTCAATGTAGAGACAGTTTCTACCATGTCTAGTTCTGAACATAAACTGATGAAACAAAGTACCCAACCACGTGCTCCATGTAATAGTCTAAACAAACAAAAGGCAAAAGATGTTACAACCGTTCAAAAGGTAAATTTTGTTAAAGAAGTTAAAACATATAAACAATAAGAGTTAAAACCCAACAAGCCCAAAGTCACACCTGTCTCACACACTTCCCTACAAAGGCGTCTTTCCCAACCTGTAGAAGGTCGATCGTGCTACAATTGTGGAAAAAGAGGACACATTGCTTCTAATTGTCCTTAGTATCAGACACCACGAAAGAAAATTGAACTTCATGATACTAAACAGATTTCTTCGAAAAGGAGTACTATTACTCCACCTAAAAGAAATAATGAAACTAAAGTTCAAACCATAAACCGGTCGTTTGTTTATCACAAATAGGCCTTGCACAAAACTGGTTTGTGGAAAGAAAAGTCAAATCCAATGTCTGATACTGAGAGTAGTAATAAGAATGATATGCCCTTGCCCTCAAATGGACAATGGGTTGTATTTATGATGTGTGATTCCTCTGGGTTACCCAAGCCGGTTAAGGCTTGGGTCCCAAACCTTCACTAATCATTTCCTTTGAATGTGTAGGGTGTTCGTTATAGTGCTATCACAAACACTTGGATTGTGGATAGTGGAGCATCCAGGCACATGACTGGGAACCTATCACTCCTCTCAAACGTCAAACAGATTAAAGGAGGACATGTTTCTTTTGCTGGAAAAAAGGAGGTTACATCACTGCATAGGGAGAAGTGGGAAATCAGAAAGTTAAGTTTGACAAGGTCAACTATGTTCAGCAACTACAAAATAACTTACTTTTTGTATCATAGATTTGTGACAAAGGGTTCAAGGTTGTTTTTGACAACAAGAAGTGCTACACGTTGAAGAAGGAGTACATCATTCCGAAGGACCAAATCTTAATGTTAGCTTCAAGGTATAATGAATTATATGTCTTGGATCTATCAAAGGTCTCCACAACCGATCATCAAGTCCAATGCTTCTTGTCAAAGGCAACTAAGAAGGAATCCATCTCCTGGCATAGGGGAATGGAACACATAAATCCAAGGAAGATGAATCATCTCATTCAGAATGATTTGGTCAATTGAGTTAATGTCAAAAACTTTCAACTTCGGGATTTTAGTGTGGCGTGTAAGAAAGGGAAACAGACCAAGAAGTCTCACAAGGCAAAGAACGTCAACTCTATTGAATTGCCTCTAAAACTTCTACATATGGATCTGTTTGGTCATGTGAGCACAAAGGGCATCGCTGGAGATCTGTATTGTTATGTAGTCACCGATGACTATTCTAGATTCTCTTGAGTAATGTTTCTGAAATCCAAATCAGAAACATTTGTTTCGTTCAAACAACTTGTGATCACATTGGAATCTCTATACAAGTTAAAGGTATGACAAATTCGATCAGACAACGGTACAGAATTCAAGAATCAGTGGATAGAGGCATTCTTCAAAGAAAAGGGAATTGTACATCAGTTCACATCTGCCTACACTCCACAGATGAACGGAGTTGCTGAACGGAAGAACATAAGGTTGATAGAGACAGCCAGGATGATGCTAGCAGACTCGAAACTGTCTATCCAATTCTGGAACAAGGCAGTAGCAAATGCATGTTACACTTTGAATCGAGTCTTGGTGGTTAAAAGACATGGTAAAACGTGTTACGGGTTGCTCCAACGATGTAAACCTAATCTAGAGTATCTTGAATCGTTTGGCGCACCATGTACACTACTAAAGAAACATCAGTCAGGAAAGTTCAGTGAAAAGGCTAAAGAAGTTATCTTTCTAGGATACAACATACCAAATAAGAGGGTTTACAACAACTCATCGGGTCAAGTAGAAGTGTGGTGCAACGTCGATGTTTAGAGATTCACCACCCCCTGCAGGAAAAGGACCCGCCTTCTTTTTCGATTATGATGGATTCTTCAAGTCCTTCAACATTACTCTCACTCCTTCTAATCATGAGCTTACGACAAAGATGATGTATGATGTCTTAAACACACCGCCAGTAGACTCGACAATATCCGGGTCACAAGGTCAGTCTTCTAGTAACTCAGGGGAGCACTTGAGGTAAGTGACTCCTCTTCTGACGATGAAGAAGTGGAAAACGTTCAGGTGGATCAGGAGGAACATGTTCCTACTACTACAAGTACACAAGCATCAGATATGGATGCCTCTGACACTTCAGAACCCCATACTCCTACTGCCTCAGATACTGAACATGCGGTTCACAATATAGATAATGAGGTAGTCGTACCCACCACTCCTGGATCTCGACTAAATGTTTATCATCGTCTGGACAATGTCATAGGGGATGTACAATCGGGAGTACAGACAAGAAATCAGCTCTACTCAGCTGATTATGCCTCAGTCATAGAAAAAGGCTACCTTCACGATGGTGCTTATCGATGTTTTGTGTCTTAATTTGAGCCAAAATACGTAAGTGATGCCTTAAGTGATGAGGCTTGGGTGAGTGCCATGCAAGAAGAACTTCTTCAATTTAAGAAGTTAGGAGTGTGGACTTTGGTGGATAGACCTAAAGGTGCTAAGGTTATTGGCACTAAATGGGTTTTGAAATGCAAAAAGGATGACCAAGGGGTCATTATC
>BJCM01135047.1:0-11002 GCA_018326385.1 Flaveria bidentis
TGAAAGAAGATCATCTTAACTCTAAAAGGATGAGAGGTCTGGTTGGGGAATTGGGTGAAAACACACTTGGTGTTAAAACCCGATTTGGACGGGTGTGGATTCCTCGTTTTGGGGATCTACGGGTGAAGATTTTGGATGAAGCTCACAAGACTCGATACTCTATTCATCCAGGTGCCACAAAGATGTATCAAGACATGAAGAAGGATTATTGGTGGCCGGGTATGGAACGTGACGTAGTGGAGTATGTGAGTAAATGCCTTACTTGTCTACAGGTGAAGGCCGAGCATCAAAAGCCGTATGGGAAGATCCAACCTTTGGATATACCAGAATGGAAGTGGGAGAACATCACCATGGATTTCATTACGAAACTGCCGCGTACCCCGAAAGGGTATGATGCTATATAGGTGATTGTTGACCATTTGATGAAGAGTGCTCACTTCCTACCGATCCGCGAGACATATTCATCTGAGAGGTTGGCTAATCTGTTTATCAGGGAAATTGTAACTCGTCATGGTGTACCGGTATCTATTGTGTCTGATCGTGACACCCGGTTTACATCTAAATTATTCCACGATGCCATGGGTATGTGGTTACATATTAGCATGACTTATCATCCCCAGACTGATGGTCAGTCAGAAAGGACCATTCAGACATTGGAGGACATGCTTCGGGCATGTGTTATCGACTTTGGGGGAAGTTGGGATGACCACTTATCGTTAGCTGAATTCTCATACAACAACAATTATCATGCCATCATTAGTATGCCACCTTATGAGATGCTATATGGTAGGAGATGCAGAACGCCCGTTTGTTGGGGTGATATTGGTCAGAAAGAACTAGGGAGCATCGGGGTGATCGAGGCTACGACTGAAAAGCTCGAAAACATCAAGGCCTTCATGAAGGCAGCCAAAGATAGACAGAAGTCGTATGCTGATAAACGATGCAGACCGATTGAGTTCCAAGTGGGTGACCGGGTTATGTTGAAGGTCTCACCTTGGAAGGGGATCATCCGATTCAGGAAGCGGGGCAAGTTGAGCCCAAGGTATATAGGGCCTTTCCGAATCATTGCTCGGGTAGGAGAGGTGGCCTATAGACTGGAGTTACTAGATGAGTTAAGTGGATTTCACCCAACATTCCACGTATCTCATCTAAGGAAATATTTGGCGGACGAGGATATGATTGTTCCACTGGAAGATATCGAAGTAGACGAACGACTCAATTATGTGGAGCAACCAGTGGCAATTATCGATCGTAAAAAGAAGAGGCTGAGAATAAAATGGTTCCTCTTGTGCGTGTATAGTGGAAGCACAGGAAGTGATCCGAGTCTACGTGGGAGACTGAAGAAGAGATGAGACAACATTACCCACAACTCTTTGAGTAATAGCAGGTTTCGGGGACGAAACCTAAATAAGGGGGGTGGACTTGTAACACCTGGTTATTTTAAAGTCAAGAAAGAAGAATAAAGTGTAAGAAAAGAAGGAAAACAAATAAAACCCAAGTTTAGGGGTAAAAAGTGTCCAAAAGGACAAAATGTTTGAAAAGTTGGTGATAAAGGTGGCATGGCCGCCCATCACCCTTTCTACAAACAAAACTTTCGGATATTTAGAGAGAGAAGTAGTAGGAAGCAGAGAACTCTCGGGTTTGAAGAGAAACAAGTTGAAAAGTGCGAACTCAAGGTAAGAATTCATGTTTTTATGGTGTTCATAACCGGTTAGGTCCTCGGGTCTATGCTTATGTGTGTTTTTATGTGTTTGGGTACGTTTTTAATGAGTTCTAGGCGGTTGAATTCAATTTGCAAACGAGTTTGGAAGAAAGCCATACTTAAGAGCTGCAAAGGTGAGTTCTAGAACCCCCTTCTACATGTTTTAACCGATTTTTGGGGCTGGAAATGCATGAATGTATGTTTTCATTAAACTGGATTTCGGACCCGTATGCTTGATTGTGTGTACGTTGATGTTCTAATGCGATGTGTGACTATGTTCATGCTTGTGGATGTATGATGGCATTTCTAAGGCTTACTGGATAAGATTTAAGCTTAGAACATGATGAATGATGTATGGGGATGTAATATGATGTTTTAGGCTCACGTGTTAAGTTTTTGAATTTGCCTATGTGTTGGAAAGTAAATGCGGATGAGTAATGGGAAGAAATATGGATGAATAGTTAATGAGGATGAGCATTGACTAAGTATAGGAAATGCGGATGGCTCATGCGGATGAGTAAGGTCAATGTAGATGAGCATTGACTAAGTATGGGAAATGCGGATGGCTAATGTGGATGAGTAAGGCTAATGCGGATGAGAAAGTCTAAGTGTGAACGAATGCGGACGACGAATGTGGATGAACCATAGGGAAATGCAGAGAAGCATGGGAAATGCGGAGAAGCATGGGAAATGTGGATGAACAAAAGGCAAATGCGGATGTACTATAGCAAATGCGGATGAACCCTTAAACTATTTTCTGACTTCTTGGAAAAGGGTGGAATGTAGGCTTTGACTTGGGAGGTTCCCGGGGCTATGTAGGTTGACTGTTTGAGGTTCTAGTTGTTATGATGGGCATGTTATGATGTATGATTGGTGCTTATGCATGATGATGATGATGATGTTGCATGATTATGCAGGTTATGTATGTATGATGTTGCCCTATATGATGATGTTTGTGTATGTTGTGTTCCTTATTATGATGTATGTTTATCTTTCCTGTGACTTTACGTTGAATGATAATGAATGAATGAATGAAATGAAAGTAGTATGGAACATAAAGTGAAAGAGGAACATGAAGTAAGAATGCATGCATTAATGAATGATGAAGTAAAGAAAGTCTTGCAAGCCTTGTATGTCGGGACACGCCATTAAAAGGTGTTAGCCCAATGGTGTGTGGGTTCGCTACCCCCCAGGAGGATGCACATTTGGGTCTTTCTTTGTGATTGACCATTTGTATGGAACCATTGTTGCTTGCTTTAGGTACTTTGACCAGAGGTGCTGGGCACCGTGAATGAAGGTCTATGATAGGCTTAGGTCCAGTACCATGAGCATGAAGGGCATAGCACATGACAATGGTATACCTGAACTTTATCTTAGGTACTGTGGCCAGAGGTGCTGGGCACCGTGAATGAAGATCTATGATAGGCTTAGGCCCAGTACCATGAGCATGAAGGGTAAAGTTCATGGTGTTGATGAAAGGAAAAGATGTAATGATGAAAGAACGAATAATGAAGATAATAATGATATTATCTATGTGTACGTATGATGTATGATCGCATGAATGTAAGGAACGGTTTAATTGAATTAAAAGTATGTTTTAAGGTAAAACTAGAACTCACTCAACAACGCTGACTTTTTATGCATTTTCCAGTTGGTAGGTGAGCATTGCTGAGAATGGTGCGGGGCAGCTACTTAGCATTAGGATGGCATTCTTTTGTTAACGTTTTTGCATGGTAATGCGAACAAATGAAATTGTTAATGAATATTGTATTATTTTGCGAAAGCATTGTTAATGAAAATGTTGTTTTAAATGTTTTCGCCGCAACATTTATTTCATGTTAATGTAATTATATGTTTTATGAGCAATGATTGGTCAGCTGTAAGCGTCCCGGGAACGGGGCCTTACACTTTACAACCATTTCATCCACAGATTTTTCTTCTTGTACATGACTATAAACATCTACAGACTCATTAGCATCATATCCTCCTTTAATCTCTCCTTCTTCAAGATCAATAAAGATAGCTGGTTTCTTCAATTGTTCCTCAGCTTGTTCATGCTCTTCCAAGAATTCTGTTATTGTAGCAAGACTTCTGGGATCATCTTTTTGGTTTTCTTTACTGGTTCTTCTTTTTTCATAGGTCTATTTCCTTTAGCTTTCTCAGACAGATACTTCCTCCTTCTGGTGTAAGTTTGTATTGAAGGACCAAGTGAAGATTCAGGCTTTTCAACTTCCTCAGGCAATTTTTCAGCCTCTGTTTGTTCTTTATTATAAGCAGCAGCAGATTATTTCTTTTTGCTCATCAGTCAAATACACAGTAGGAACTATTTGCATACTCAACTCCTTTTCCAAAGGGACAGGAGATTGAGAAATGACCACTATGGGTTCAGTACTAGTCCTTTGGTCATCAATGAAATCCCAAAATTCATCATCAATAATGAATTCTTCAGATGTAAATTTGTCTAAGTCATTCATCATATCTTTGAATTCAGCCTCTTCTACATGCTTGTTGGTTGTTTCCTCTGAATATAATACCATTTCCAATCCAGATTCATCTTGATTTACCTTGCTGGATTCTGCTGCTTTCTTTGAGAATCTCATTCTTTTAACAGGAGGAGAGTCATCACTACTCTCTTCTGAATTGTTGTTAGATTCAGTTTCTTGTTCATGTACTTGCTTGACTTATGATTCAACTTTCTTCTTGATTTCAATAAGAATCTCAAGTTCTATGTTCAGAAGTTCATTTTGCTTTTGCAAGTCAATGGTGGTCTTATCTTGCTCTTCAATTAGTTCTTCTTGTTCTTCCAAGGCTATTGTTTGAATGGCCAAAGCGTCCAAGTGACCACTTATCTCATCCCTTGCTTGTTGAAGAGCAGCAGTTAAGTAGTTAATCTCCTTATCTTTCTCTTTCTTTTTAGCTTCATAATTTTCTTTTAACTCTTTCAACTTATTCTCCTTTTCATCAAGTTCAAGAATTCTATCTTCAATGATTCTTGCTCTCCTGTTAAGTACTTTTTCCATCCTTTCAACCTTTTGCATGAGCTCAGAAATCAACTCATCCTTTTCATCTAGTCTGTTCACATTGGATTCAGCAAAGCTCTCTGAAGGAGCAGTCTCAAAACTGGCTTTCTTCACAGGCATTTGGACAGGTTGATCCTCCTTATCCGAAGATGATTTGGATTCTTTAGATGAGTTGGTGGAATCTATAAACTCAGTCGGATTATTACTAGTAAGGAATGGTTAAGGTGGTGATTTTGGTGAGTGGTGAGGTGGTGATTTTGGAGAGTGATGAGGTGGAGATGTGATTGGTTGAGCTATTGGTGATGGGATAGGTGATTTATGAATTGAAGTGGTTGGTGATTTATGGGGAGATGGTAATGGTGATGGTATAGAGGGAGATGCAATGTCATGATCATGAGGACTAGTGTGAAGATCACCCCCTAACTCTTCCTGGGGTGACACTTGCCTTGATCCTTCAACTCTTTCCTCAGCATGCTCAACAACATTAGCTTGAGCTTCTTCCTGAATGGGCTCATCAACAGGAGCCTTCTGTTCTTCTATCTGTTGAATCATCCAAGGTAGTAAGGGAGAGTGTGCTCCACTATAAAAATTTCTTAGATCTCTTTTCTTTATGTACTTATAGGATTTTGCATCATAATGAGGAATATCCAAAGTTGGTCCTTCAAGTACCAGATCAGGAAATGCTTCATTAATCAGACATTGGAGAAATCTTGGATACATTAAGAACATATGCCTTCTTCCTTCTTGAATGTTAGATGTTAGACCACTGAATACATAAGCAGACATGTTGAAAGGTCTGTTTGTACATAAGGCACATATGGCAGAGGAAGTAATCACATGTATATCATTCCAACCAGTCTTTCTCTTAGATAAGCAATGTTGAAAGAGGTGAATTAGAAACCTCCATTGCAAATTTACCAACCCCTTGACAATTTGCTTTCCCTCATAGCCAACTTCATATTCAATTTCTGCAAAGAAAGTGGTGATTTCTTCATCTTCTAACTCAATAGGAGCACTGGCATCATCACCAAACTGTAGACATTGTCTCATAGTTTGTTCCACGGTGGTCAAAGAGAGATCATCAGTAATTCTTACCACTAGAGTCCTTTCACCCTCCACATCAGTCACTTCTATAGTACTCCAGAATGACCTGATATATCTTTCATAGATGATGGGCCTGACTGTAATAGCATGATCCACTCTAGTTGTGGAGATGAATCTAATCATGTCTCTGAGCCCCTCTGCCTCAAGTACATCAGGGTTAGAAAACCACTGAAATTATGGAGCTTGCTCCATGAGAGATTAGCCATGTACCCTGCATTAGAGGCATATGAGTTTGATTAATGATAATATATGTACTACTTTAAGAAAAAATCATCATTTTGACTTTTGAGGGTCAAATATGAACATTTGAGGGTACTGTTCAATAGGAATTATTTCAGATTGAGATATCATCATGAATACTCATTGTCATTTGATTTATCATGTTTGAAGATCAAATTTTTGATGTTTTTGACTATTAATTGGATATTATTTCAAGTTTTGATTTCAACATTTTTGGTTTCATGATGCTCTGTTCATGCAATGAACATAACTTTGAGATTTTCAGATTGAATCGTATTCTACAAAGTTTGCATGTTCATTAAAGTCGAGAATGTTCATATTTTCTTGGAATAAATCTAATTTTGAGTGTTCTTTGTTAACCTAGGGTTCTAAGTTTATTATTAGTTCAAACGTCCGACATATTAGGTTAACACAATGTAAAATTTTCACCTTTTGTTTGATAATGCAGTTGTGTAGTATCTAATATGAGGATAGATTGGGTGAAATGAACTTGAATCTTTGATTATTAAAGAAGAAGATGATTGATGAAGAAGAATAGTGTTTTCCCTCGTCGCACTATAGAGTCTTTCAAATTTGAAAAGTATTAAACGACCTTTTGAACTTGCTTTAAATAGTCAAAAAATGGCTTTTACAAAATTTTACAAGTCTCAAAACAAATGCATTCAAAATTTTTAAATCACTGTAGCAAATGCGGAAGTGGAAATTTTAAGTATTTAGGTTATCCGCATTTGTTTACTGTTGTAAATGCGGAAGTGAGAATTTAAAGTACGTTGCTATCCGCATTTGTTTACTCTAGTAAATGCGGAAGAGTTTTCACTTGTGATTTTAGGCATCCACATTTACACACCATAGCAAATGCGGAAGTTTTGTTACTTCAGTTTTCTTCTATCCGCATTTGTGCATTGTTGCAAATGCGGAAGAACGAAGTTCATCAGCATTTGTGCACTGTAGCAAATGCAGTTAACAAAAATTGTTTAGCATTGCTCACTGTAGCAAATGCAGTTGATCAAACTTTGTGAGCATTTGCTCACTGTAGCAAATGCGATAGAATAAAATCCACATTTACTTGATCATCGTGCATTGTGACAGAAGAGATTAAGCACTTATTTATTTCTGTTTGAAAATACATGAAAATTGAATATACACATCCTCAAATGCGGATGAGTAAAACAAATGCGGAAGTGTAAATTTCATCCGTATTGACAAATGCGGTTAGACACTTAAAAACATTTTATCCGCATTGACAAATGCGGTTGAACACTTGAAAAACATTTTATCCGCATTGACAAATTCGGTAGGACATTTTTTGTTCAGCATAGGTTTTAACACTTCAAATTTTTGTGTATACTTGTAACACTCTAATGCGGTAGAGTACACTTTTTGTCCGCATTAGTTTCACTTGGAAATAAAAAGCTATCCGCATTGGTTATAAGCATGGCCGCATTAACCAATGCACTTACCTGCATTAACTTTTGAACTTAATCATAAGTTAATGTGACTGTTTTGGTTTTTCATGTTATGAAGAGATGTCATTGATTGAACTTTCTTATGAAGTTGTTGACTGTTGAGGTTGTCAATTCTTGCTTGGATTGACTTGTATGTCAGAAGTGATGCAAGTTTCCCATTGTTTGACTGATCTTGGACTTTTCATGCTTCCAAGAGTCTGCATAGGCTAAGATACTATAGTATAACTTCTGCATCAACACATGCATTTTCTTTTTCTTTTGTTTTTAATTTTTAAGAAAGTAATTTAAGATAGTAAAAATCTATATATATTTAATCAAAAATTTTAAATTACTCACCCTAAAGTTTATATCCACATCTGTATAGAAACTTTAAAGATTTGAAAACTTTTTGACTATTATGTACATTGATTATTAATAATAAAGAGAAGTATATCTTTTGTTGGGATCATATCAATCTTACATTACACAGGTGCATCCTTTATGATAAAATGGACATGTTTATGAACTTGATGATTGAAGGTATGTTTGTCCTTTTAAACTCATACCAGGTTGATATTTTGATGCAAATGATATTTATCATGTTTTTGGTTGATTTAATTATTCAATATGTACCTTACACACACAAGCATGGAATGATCAACCATCCTTATACAATGCATGTTTCTTACTAGGTTACTTAAGTTATGAGAACTCATTTTCACTGATCCTCATTGGGATTCTTTTACTTTGATCCTTTTCATGATGATCCACATTAGGATTCTTTTCACTTTACTTTGGAAGGTGATCCATGATAGGATTCTTTTGTTCATTCACTAGGAATGTATTGCTTTTGTAGATTCATCCAATTTGGATGTGTTCCTCATTGGGAATCTTTTGGATTAGTACATCTGCACTATGTTCTTGTTTCATCAGGTCTTTGCTCAGCAAAACAAAGATGAAACTTGATGTAGGTGAAAAAAATTCATAAAGTATCATTACCTAGTGTGTTTAGGTTACTACACACACATGCACTTAGATAAGCCAATACATACCTGTACTTTGTGATGAGTGTATCACAATTGAATAGGATTTTAATCCATCACTGCATGTATCTTCTCTTCCTAGTTGAGCCTACCAACATATCTGGTAAGTCATGATAGTCTCTGAAATTTTGAAATTATGCACAGTGAACGATATAACGACTGTAATTATATCATTTCCCTCGATATTCTATTCTTCATAAAATTGACTTCTTTTTGTGTTTTTCTAGTATTTTTGACTTGTTTTTGATGTTTTGATTGGTTTTACTCAAGGTTAATCATGCCAATTGATTGAACTAGAAATTCAAACCTACTAGGTTCAAATGCCATAGTGAATAAATCAGCCAATTGATTTTCAATGGGTACTTGAATCAATTTGATTAGCCCCTTTTTAGCACAGTCTCTTAAAAAGTGATATCTAATTTCAATGTGTTTTGTTTTAGAGTGCTGAACAAGATTATTTGTAATAAAAATAGCTGCTGTGTTGTCAATATGAATTGATCTGTGCAAGAAGTTAAAACCATAATCAAGCATATGGTTTTGAATCCAGAGAACTTGAGAGCAATAGGCTAATGTTGCAATATACTTAGTTTCTACTCTTGATACAGATACGTTTGTCTGCTTCTTGTATTGCCATGAGACCAGTCTGGGACCAAGGAATTGACAACCGCCAGAGGTGGATTTCTTATTGAAGTTACATCCTTCGTAATCACTGTCAGTGAAGGCATAGAGATTGAAGTCTCCTTCCTTTGGATACCATAACCCAAGAGCTGGTTTGCCTTTCAGATATCTGAATATCCTCTTGACTGCATTCACATATGATTCTTTTGGATCAGCTTGATACCTGGCACACACACAAACACCAAACATAATGTTAGGCCTACTGGCTGTTAGATACATAAGTGAACCGATCATAGATCGATAGTGAGTCTGGTCCACTGATTTGCCTTTTGGATCTGGTCCAATCTTCATATTAGTATCCACAGGAGTTCTGATAGACTGACAATCAGCAAAGTGGAATTTCTTCAACATAGTTTCCACGTATTTAGATTGATTGATGATGATTCCATCTGTTGTCTGTTTGCACCCCTAGAAAGAAAGTGAGTTCCCCCATTGCACTCATTTGGAATTTTGAATGCATAAGGTCTTCAAAATCTTTGCAAAGTTGCTTGTTTGTTGAGCCAAAAATGATATCATCCACATAAATCTTGACTACCAACATGTCTTTTCCTCTTCTTCTTCTGAAGAGAGTCTGATCAGTATTTCCTCTTTCATATCCATTTTCAAGAAGAAAGGATGATAGAGTCTCACACCACTTCCTTGGAGCTTGGTGAAGACCATACAGAGCTTTGTCAAGATTGTAAACTCTGTGAGGGAAATCTGGATCTTCAAAGCCAGGTGGTTGACTCACATACACCTCCTCAGCACTCTTTCCATACAAGAAGGCACACTTCACATCCATTTGATAAACAATAAATTTTATGGACGCAGAATATGCTAGAAAGATTCTGATTGCTTCTAATCTAGCAACAGGTGCAAACACTTCATCATAATCGATTCCTTCTTCTTGAGTGTATACCTATGCCACTAATCTTGCTTTGTTTCTGATGTCGATCCCTCTATCATCAGTCTTGTTCCTGTACATCCATCCGGTATCGATAGGGTATTGTCCTTCGGGAAGATCTACCAGTTGCCATACTTCTTGCTTCTTGAATTGGAGCAATTCTTCCTGCATTGCTTCAATCCAACTATTGTCTTGAAAAGCCTCTTTGATGTTCTTGGGTACTGTTTGACATAGAAAGCATGAGAACAAATAGATGTTTGCAGTACTGGACTTGATTCTTGTCACCCTCTCATTAAGTTCACCAATAATGGTTTCAACTGGATGATTCTTGTGTATTCTGGTGGTTGGAATGGAGTCACTAGCAATGTTTACATCAAGATTAGAGACATTCAGTTCATTATGGTCAGAGGCATCTTCATTTTGTAATGTTGTGGAATTATGAAGATAGTCAGACTCCGGTTCAATTCCTGCTTCGGCTTCAGCAGCACTGTGATTTCTTTCATCATTTGATGTTCTTTGTGTTTTAGCTGGAGGAGTAGATTGTTTTTGATTTCTAGTCTCAGTTGACAGATCATCTGAGTGTGATGGTAATAGGATTGGACATCTTTCAGTTGAAACACTCTGGTTTTGTGGTGGTTATCTGATGGGATCAGCTTGGAGATGAACTTCTTCATTCATTTATTCAGTAGATGTAGGAGGAATCAATGGAAAGTCATCTCTTCTTTCTACATCTGAAGAAGTGTCACCTGAATGGAGATATCCTGCATCAGACAAGTGAAATTGATCAAATGATTTTGTAAATGAGTCAATATCAAACAACCAGTCGGGACCATTTGTAGATTTGGGAAACGAATGTTCCTTGAATTGAACATTTGTTGATTCATCAA
>BJCM01135162.1:0-14825 GCA_018326385.1 Flaveria bidentis
CATAAACATTTGAAAATCGTTTTAATACATTTTCAGCCCCAAGAGAGTTTAAAACAAGTAAAACCAGGGTCTAGAAACTCACCTAGTACAACTTTGGGTGTATCTTCCTTCTAACCCATATGCAAATGAGTTCAAACACCTAAAAACACACCAATACACACACACGAACACACACACAAACATATAAGCACATAAGCATATAACCGAGATAAAACCCGTCATGAACACTTAAAAACCTCGAATTCTTACCTTGAATTCAATCTTCTTCTTCTTTTTTTTTCTTCAACCGAGAGTTGTTTCTGCCCTCTCTCTAGAACCGATGAAATGGTGAAAAGTAACATGGTGTGGGCGGCCATGTTGCTTTTGTACCAACTTTTTTTTTTGTCCTTTTGCACTTTTAAATTGCATTTCCTACTTTTATTCTTCATTTCTTATTCCTCTTTTAAAGAATAACCGGGCGTTACAGAAGTACAGTTTTAGCCTTTTTGTATAGACAGTTATGTAAGGCAACGAGTGTCACAAATCGAGAAGTTGGTGGACCTTTATTCTTGTTGCAATTATGGGCATGGAAAAGATTACCTTCTATGTGTACCAAGAATACGAGATCTATTGATTTCAGGTTACCATATGGTGCACGGTATGTTAAAAAAATTTATGTATTGATTATTTATCTGTAATCTTATATTTTTCTAGTTAACCTGGTATATTCGAAAACTTGATTACCGATGAAATGGTGAACTTAGTTATGTAAACATCACTCTGCACTGTTTGAGTGCGTATCGATCTCAACTGCATTCATTAAGCGAGGCCATGGTATTAGTATTAATCTGATATTATTTTGTATATGTTAACATTGTGTAAACATATTAATTCATATTTTTATATCAGTTTAGTTGGAGGCCTTATGATAATATTATCCACCTTCTACCTGATATTTGCACAAGTGGACATCAAAGCTGAAGAAGTGACACATACCTTATATGTTGGGAAATTGTTGAGCCTTACATTCCAAGTAGGGTTTTAAAATAGTTTGGAATGTTTCAACCAATCCCTACAAGTGTGTTACTAACTCGGGAGCAACACACAAATCTACATTCGACTGCTCGTAAAGGTGGTAGAAATAAAAACTGGTTACAACATCATAATATCTTTGTTCAAGCATAGGCGTCTCGGCATAATTCAGTTGCTAATGAAGCGTACATTGATTCGCCAATTCAGTTGTATACAAAAAAACCCGTCACATCAAGACACGAACCCTCATGGCTTCCAAAATGATGGACAAAGATTGAGAATGATGGTATTTTTATTATTATTATTATTATTATTATTATTATTATTATTATTATTATTGTTAATATTATTTTTTAAAGTAATTTTTTCATAATGTTATTTATAGATGGATGGGATGAGCAGAGGATGAAGTAGGAAGGAATATGACGAGCCATTATATAGATTTTGCACATACAAACCATATAAGTTATCTACCATCGCATGTGACACAAAATGTTGATGATACTCAACTTGCTCCTGTCACACAACGTTTACCCAGAAGGGGTAGAGGAGGAGGGCGGGTTGGTAGACAGGTTGTTGATGATAATGTTGTGCAACAGAATATGACAGAACAAAAGGATTTCACGGAACAACAGTTCGACTCCTCCTTTTTAAGCCAAATGGGCAACCAAAATTTTTTTTATGGTGGTACCTCAACTACTCAGTTTTCACATTTTAGTCAAACGGGGACCCAGAATTTCGTAGAAGGAGGCCCATCAAATCCTTATCAAAGCCTAGTTATCAACAATTATTTCACCATTCTTTCCCGTTATCTTATTACCCTCAATTTCAAGATACAGCTCCATGTGTTGACTAGTTTTTTAATCCATCTCCTTGGCCGTTCGACTTAAATGATGAAGCAACAAACGATAATGATGACACTCGTTAGATGTTATTTTTTATATTTGTAGTGATGTATTTTACCTTCTTAATTATGTAAAATACAAACATATAAGTAGTTTTATTTAACCGTATAATTGAAAAATAAAAATTTAATTTTAGATGTATGGAATTTTAAAAAAATAGAGTTTTTAGAAAGAGATGGTTGATAATATTTCAGTTATTTATCTTTGAGCATGTTATTTTGTTAACAAATATGTTATTTAAACATGTTCTTTTGTTAACAAATGAACTTAAAACACGAACTTAAACATGGTATTTTGTTAACGCATAAACGTGAACAAAAATATGAGCTCATCAAGCATTTGTGTTCATTCTCAACATGTTATTTTGTTAAGAAACAAACTTAAAACACAAAGTTAAACATGATATTTTGTTAACGCATAAACGTGTACAAAAATATGAGCTCATCAAGTATTCGTGTTCATTCGTATTAACATATTGATAATCATAATAAAATAAACCAGATAACCGAGAATTGGAGCACCTAACTTAAATTAAATAAATAAAATTAAGAGTATTAAGAACCCGCATCTCAAAAAATCAGACAGTCACATCAATCAAACACATTTAAACAAAACACACCCGGTCAAGAGGCAGAAGTCGCCTCTGCCAAGGGCGGTATCCCCTAAAGTCAAAATCAAACAAAAATGACCCATCTTGTCAACTCTCTCCCCCTAAATACCCTAATTTTATAAAAAAATCATGGCCCTGTCAAGCATTGTTTTTGTAGTTTCTTGTGGTAATAGATTTCTCAAATACCCGTAATAGATCAAAACAGGATGCAATAAGAATTAGTCAAAATCACGTCATTATTTTCAGAAAGATTTATACGAAATTAACCTTTAATATGGAAGATAGAAGATAAAACAATCCATCCAAAGCAAGATTGAACATTGACCTAAAGTTTAAGAACATATCCAATTAAGACAACCTTAGATAATGAATAAAAGAGTCAAATCTACAATAGAATATTGACCTTAAGTTTCATTCAAGTTTTGGATTCACCCTTGCTTTGATTCAGTTTCTGATTTCCACTTTTCAGCGACTGTAAAGTTTATACAAAAATCCTTTAGTCGTAAGAATCAAGATCAGAATTTAAGGGAAATCCTGAATGAAAACGAAATAATATATCATTTGTTACCTTAATCGCCGAGTAACCCACTGATCGGAGATGAAAAGCTTAAACAACCGAAGTAGTGGTTGACGGAGTCATTTAGCCTCCGGTGATGATTCTTTGGGACAATGGCTGGAATAGCGCCGGTGATTTGACGATGGTGAACGAACAAAAAAACCCTAAATTTCAAATTTTGAAATCATTTAATCGCCGGAATCAAAATCAGAAATGAAGGGCAATCTTCATTGAAAATGAATGAATAACTATACGGAAACATATACCATTTAGGTAACCTTTGAGAGCTCAACGAATAATCGTTTAGGTGGTTTTTGTGAGGGTTAGGGCTCATATATGACGAAGGATTTGAGGGATTTTCTTGTTACCGTTGCAGAGAAACTAATATTAAGATTGCAACCGCACTTTATTTGAAAATCAAGACGGTATTTCTTATGGACCGTTGGAGAGAGAAAACTAATACTCATATTTTAGAAACCATTTGGTTAAATGTTTTGCGAAATATGTGGATTTGGGATTGGAATGTAATTTTATTAAAATGAATAATGTGATTGGTAGGTCTAGTTTTGAATGGTATTGAAATCTTATTTTTAATCATTCTATTGGATTGTTGAATAATTAACGAGTAATCGAAATGAATATTAATTCTAATGAATGTGATAAATTTTTCAAATTTCAAATCTATTCATTAACTAACCAAACATAATTTTTAAGTTAAAAAAATTAATTTCAAATATTGATAATTTTCTTAACCAAACGGGGGTCTAAGTTTCTCTTCTTTAGCTTATGAGATTATCATAATCCTATTCATATTTTTTTTAATTTAAAAGAGATTTTTGATTTACTTTCTATTAATCTTGTATGATTTGAACACTCGATCTTTTAGATAAATTAGTACAACTAGGAGGATACAACCTCTTTGTTGCGCGAATGTTCAATATAGTAGTTGACACAATTTTCGTTAAGTAATCACAGATAATGCATACATTGAATCCTAAAAGCCATTGATTCAACAATTGGCTAGGATCTACTTTCTCGTTGTGGCTGCAAACCAAACATGGTTGCCATGCCAAGACAACAAAATTCTTTTCCCAGATTCATCACAACCATCTTATTAGCAACAATCGTCATAACCATCAAACACAACCATACCCAACATAAATACTGATCTTAGAAGCCAAACATTATCAGGTGTACAATAATAGTCACCGTCATCTATTCAACAACATCCTAAACTCAAGATAATAAAGCATAAACCTAAAAACATAAGGTCTATTTATGATCTCTACCATGGCTGCAACATATGTTACCACACCATATAAAAAAGCTACATCATAGACGAAGTCACAGATAAATAGCAGAGATGAGACAAAAGGGAAACTGAGAGCACTAAGCATTAAGTGAGGAATATATTGACCATAATTGAGATAATAGACCGGTAGGAAGACAGAAATCGACAAAAGGAATGGCCAGAAACGCTTGCAAGACAGGCAATCAGTCGCACCTCCACGGCCGCCTACTCAACACTAGCCGCCATGATGACCCGCCAAATCAGGCAACACTAGAGCCCGCTTCGAACATGAAATCCATGGTTGGAACCCTATAACCCTTCTCAAACACGACAACTTCCACTAGAACGTTTGAACCAAAGTCGAACAGAGTCTAATGACTTTGCGGTCGGGATCCAGGCAAAAACGATTGTGAGCCGCCGCATGAATGCTACAATCTTAAAATCCCAAAATCAAGTCGGAGAAGAGAAGAAATAATCATAATGCCATCGCAACCTACCACCATGAGCATCCATGCATTTCCATCTTGGTCGTGTGAAGCTAGAAAGAGTAGATCGACAACAACCCCCACCAGAGCTCCACTCCCCACAAACCAATGTTTTCATAACTGGCTTGGACGACAAACCGAACGTGTTATTAGTTCACTGGTCAAACCGGATTAAAGAATTGAAATAGTTTAAAATATCTTTATAGTTTATAAAAAATACAGATTCAATAAATATCAAACTAAAAATATATACTAGAAAATAAAAGAATAATAAGAAATTAATTATTAAATAAGTATCGGATGCTTATAATTAATTTATTCATTTCCTAATGTTTTTTGTTATATTTATTTTTAGCTTTAAAAACTCATAAGTAATGATGACTTTTCATCTTTTTACTTTCATCATTTTACTTTTCTTAAAAACTCTATTGTTACTTCAAAAGTACAGATCTCAACCTCCACTTCTTCGATCTTTTGCTATTATTTGCATGCCAAACATTGTATAGAATCAACTGCTAAAGATACTTTCGATAAGAATCTAAATCATTGTTTCAACTCCCGACGAGAAAATGATAACGATGGTTCGAGAAATGAAGAAATATGGTTCGACCGGTGCCGGTTATCTCAACAGAAAATGGTTCACATACAACCAGATCAGTAACCTTGCCGATTCCCGGTTGGACTGGTCGATCCGCGGTCATGAAAACACTGCCACACACCTATTTTCCCATGTCTACAAAACATAAAGAAATGACATGTTATAAATACAATTTGGAGAGCAAATTGCAAAATCAAATAAACCAGTGGCCAA
Source organism: Flaveria bidentis (assembly GCA_018326385.1). Lineage (NCBI taxonomy): Eukaryota > Viridiplantae > Streptophyta > Magnoliopsida > Asterales > Asteraceae > Flaveria > Flaveria bidentis. The sequence continues at coordinate 5,670 of BJCM01135162.1, forward strand.
AACATAAAACCCCATAAGCAAACTATTCCTTCACAACTGCTAAAGATGCTTCCAGTAAGATCTAAATCATTGTTTCAACTCCCGACGAGAAAGTGATAACGATGGTTCGAAAAATGAAGAAATATGGTTCGACCGGTTACCCGACTCACTGGTCCGACCTTGAGATCGCTTTTGACCAGCCGGTTATCTCAATAGAAAATGATTCACATACAAGCAGATCATTAACCTTGCCGATTCCCGGTTGGAATGGCCAATCTGAACCGGTCATGAAAACACTGCCACAAACCCATTTTCCTTTGTCTACAAAACATAAAGAAATGACATGTTATAAATACAGTTTGGAGAGCAAACTGCAAAATCAAATAAACCAGTGGACAAAGCATAAAACCCCATAAACAAACTATTCCTTCACATTACTATTTAAATTGTTAGGGTAATTTCATATTTTAATGTGTAATTGAGATTTTGTGCATAAAAATTCAAATTTATTATCTTTTAATAATGTTCTGTCAACATAATATACAAAAACTTTATGTTAGGAAATTCTACAAATGGAATTCAAAGGCAATGGAAAGCAAAGATAAATTCGAGTTATAGATTCCACCACTTGACACCATTCGACAAGCCAATCTAATCCAAAAATTGGATATAAAGAACTCACCACTTAACTTTCATTTAGTATCCAATAGCACCTCTTAATTTATCAAGAATTAAAATAGTGTTGGATAAAATTCACTCTAAGAAAGTTTTAGTTGAAACTTGGAAAATTCCAATTGTCATTACTCTGATGAACTTCAATTACCTAAACTAATATAAAAACTATTAGAGATATGGTGCATGTGTGTTGTAGATATTATGCACATGTTTTTCTAGTTGTTATAGTAGTTACAAGTTGTTAAAAGTTAGTTAGTAGGAAGTTTGTTAAGAGTAGCTTCTAGATCCTTCTCTTGCTTCCTATTAATAATTGTACTTTGTTTCTTAATCAGTAATGAAAAATACATTCATAGATTTCTTTACCTCTTTATGGCTTTGCTTTAGGGTTCCGGTCATCTCACTGGTAATCCACACCATTTTCGATCACATTCATGCTCCCAATTCCATTCTTCTTCTCTCTTGTTATCATGTCCACATTTACCTTATCCTCTGCTTCTGAAACAACAACCATAATATCAAATATCACAAATTTCTTATCCAGCAAACTTGATGATAATAATTACCTTTATTGGAAACATAAAATTGTCACAATGTTGAAAACATTAGGTTTATTAAAGTTTCTCAAATCTGAAACATCAATTCCACCAGAAGAATCGATTGATCATGAAGCTTGGGAGAAGAGTGACGCTTACGTATAGGTGCTTATCACAGCTACACTATCTCCTTCAATCTTACATCTTGCTCAGAACTCAACGTCAGCATTGTCACTATGGAAATCAAATGAAGACTCAATTGTTCAGATTGTCTTTGCAAAACAATATCAACTACGAACTCAATTTCATCTGCTGAAACAAAATACAAAATCAATAGTTGAGTTTTTGAATGAAGCAAAAGAAATAATTGACTCATTCAATGTAATAGACGATCTGATTTATGATGAATTGCTGGTCTTACAAGTTTTTCAAGGATTAACCTCTGAATATGAAAATTTTTTCATAAATATTTCAAATCAAGGTATAAATCCTACCTATTCTCAGTTATGCTCAAAATTGTTTACGTATGAAGCATGATTGAAGCAGAGACCGCCTCCTCAAATGCTCAAAATACACTACCACTGTTAGCTTTTATGATCGCCTCCTACAATGCGCCTCATATTTATTCTTCTAAGATGATATCATGTCAAATTTATGCAAAATTTGGACACAAAGCATCCAACTGCTATTTTTGTTACACACAACCTTCTGATTTGAAACAACCTTCTCGTAACAATCTTTCAAATTGGCGTTGAAATCAAACTCGTGGATCTGGTAGCCGATTCGGTGGAAGTCGCGGTGGTCTACAGGTGGTCGATTCACAACTCATTCAGTTGTTGTCAACAACAACACATCCCGACTCAGAAAGTTGAACCTGGATTCCCGACTCAGGTGCTACAACCCATATGACTTCCGACCCTCTATTGTTTTTAGTATAGTCTCATACACCGGATCTGAACGTGTGATTGTCGATGATGGTACATCTTTACCTATTTCTCTGTTGGTTTCTATTATCTTCGATCATCTTGTTGTATACTTTTACTTTGTTATGTTCTTATGGTTCTTGGTCTTACCAAGAACCTTTTATCAATTACACAGCTTGTTCTTGGTTATCCTAACTCTCTTTTATTCTCACAGTTTGGTTTGTCTATACAGACTTACACGGGGCAGCTCCTTCACTACATGTGAACTAGCTATCATCAACTTTATTCCCTGTCTGCTATTTCTTCTGCTTCTCGAGAGCTTTGGCATTCTAGACTAGGGCATCCATCTGATCCTGTGTTGTCTAGAATTTCCCTTTTTACCATTGTTAAATAAATCTATACTCAAACCTTGTAATAGTTATTACATTTCTAAATCTAGTCGTTTACCTTTTCATTAACCTGTTACTCACTCTGATATTCATTTAGATGCTGTTTATTGTGATATTTGGGGACCATATCCTATTGTGGCACATTCTGGTTATCACTATTTCATTACCTTTACTAATGATTTTTTTTTTCGTTTTACATGGGTGTATCCATTGAGTAGTCAAGCACAGGCTATTGGTGCCTTTTGTCATTTTCGACCTTTGGTCAAAAATTTACTCTTTTGTACCATCAAATATCTTTAGTGTGATGGTGCTCCTGAGTTGACTCATAGCGACATGGCTTGTTATCTTTTTGAGTCCAGCATAGCCTGTCGTATTTCTTGTCCTTATACACCCAACAAAATGGGGTGGCTGAGCGCATGAATCGTCATCAATCCGAGGTTGCGCGTGCCTTACTCTTTCATGCTTATTTACCAAAACCTTTTTGGTATGATGCTTATGCTACTAAATCATATCTTATTAACCAGCTTCCTACACCGGTTTATCATCATTCCACACCTTATGAGGTACTCTTTGGTTCTCCCCATGATTATTCTATTCTTCGTGTTTTTATGTGTCTGTGTTATTCGTTTCTTAGGGATACAGTTCGGATAACTCTCACCCAAATACACTTCTTGCATCTTTGTTGGTTATGCTCCTAACCATCATGGCTATAATTGTTATGATCCTTCTACTGCTCGTTCTATTACTTCGCATCATGTTCTCTTTCATGAGTCTGTATTTGATATTTTGGGTTCTTTTTTTTATCTGCCTCTTTTGACTCTAGCTTTTTGTGTGATTTTCTTATACCTCTTTTGTCTTATAAATCTACGTCATATTCTCCTCTTCCTACTTCTTCCTCTTCCTCTCTACCCATCCCTCCTCTACCACCTTCTACTTGTGTTCCTTCTCATCCCATGGTCACTCATTCTCGTGATCACACTCGCCAGCCTAGGCAGTTTCCTGATTATGTTTTTTTTCATGCCACCACCTCCCCTACTACTAAGCCCTTTACTTTTTCCCAGGCTCAATGCCTTTTTGTTTGGTGGGATGCAATGCGTACTGAAACTGGTGCTATGTCTTAGCGTATGTGGATGACATTATTATTACGGGCAGTTCCTCTGAGTTTGTTGCCACTCTTATTGCCCGTTTACACTCTCAATTTGATCTTAAACATTTAGGAACCTTGTCCTATTTCTTGGGTGTTCAGACCACTTTTACTTATGAGTGTATTCATTTATCTTAGTAACGCTACCTACTAGATTTATTACAACGCACTCGGTTATCTCAGTGTCGCTCATTGTCTACTCCAGTTGCTTCGGGTAGACAACTCTCTTGATACTCTAGTCACCCGCCGGATGACCCTACCCTGCCTTGCCCTGAGATTGCCTATGTTGCCAGTAAGGTGTCTTAGTTTTTACAGGCTCCTACTGATCACCCCTGGGAGTCTGTTAAACACATCTTGCATTATCTTCAGGGTATTGTTTATCATGGTGTGACTTATTACAGGCTCTACTTGTTTTGATATTCATGCTTATTTTGATGCCGATTGGCTGGTTGTCTTAATGATAGGTGTTCGACTATCGGTTTTTGTGTATTTCTTGCCCCTAATCTCATTAGTTGGGGTTCCAAGAAACAACACATGGTTGCTTATTCAAGTACTGAGGCTGAGTATCGTGCCCCTTACTGAGATTCGCTGGATTATGTCCTTGCTATGCGAACTGCATATTCCAGAGTCGCATCCACCTTATCTTTGGTGAGATAATATTGGTGCGACCTATCTTGCTGCTAATTTGGTTTTTCATCAACGCACAAAACATATTGAGATTGACTTGCATTTTATACGTGACATGGTTTTGTCTCGGACTCTCTGTGTTAAGTATGTTCATACTAGGTCTCAACTTGCGGGCGTGCTAACTAAAGGGTTGTCTTTGTCTCGTTATAAGACTTTGAGGTCCAAGCTTCACGTGGCTACTCCTCGTTTTGCTTGAGGGGCATATTAGAGATATGGTGCATGTGTGCTATAGATATTATGCACATGTTTTTCTAGTTGTTATAGTAGTTACAACTTGTTACAACTTAGTTAGTAGGAAGTTTGTTAAAAGTTGCTTCTAGATCCTTCTCTTTCTTCCTATAAATAAATGTACCTTGTTTCTTAATCAATAATGGAAAATACATCCATAGATTTCTTTACCTTTTTAGAAACGTTACGCGGTTCACAACGCTTTAGGGAATTCAAATAATTGAATTGAAATTAAACAAAAAGAATGTTGAAAAAAAGAACATGGTTGTAGCGCAGTCAAGCACATAGCAACTTGGTTTAGGGTCCATTTGGGTCGGAGTGACCCGAATGGGTGAGCCACAAGGAATCGAGTTTGTGTCAACGACTATGAAGTTTGAATCCCTTATTGTATGTGCATACGTACATCTTGAAGTTTTATTATGATTTAACTAAATTATTATTATTTAATTTTTTTGCTTTACTTTAGGTTCTATATATTTGGTTATTACAATATCTTTCTTGTGGCTTTAGGTCCTATTTTAATGAGTTTCTTTATATGAAAACTAATGACAGTTATATGGAATGATATACCAATTGAGAGTCGAAATTGTTATCTTAATCGCCGAGTAGCTCAGAGATTGAAGATGAAAAACTATATCAGCCGAGTAATAGTTCACAAGTTTGGTCTTTGCTTAGGACTCTTTGTGATGGTGAGAGGTTTGATGGAGGATGTAACAATGCTGATGGTCTGACAATAATGAATCAACAGAGAAACAAGGCTAATTTGGGTGAAGCAGTGGTTGTGCGTTGACGGTTTACAAATTGTCTGTAGTTCCTTAGGACTTGATAGTTGGAAAGTGAGAGTAAAGAGACATGAGTGGTGGTGCCAAGGGTGTTTGTGGGCTTGATTACGACTTAGATGTGATCAAGCATCCGTTTGATTTGTTTCATTTTCTCTTTATTTTCTTTCGAGTATGTCAAGTTTTTGGTCCTGAGGTTTGGATTGTTTAATTTGTTTAGTCTAACAAAAAATTTTTTGGCATATTAAGTTTAACATTTAAATTTTATAATCAATTCAATCTCTGTACTAGATCTATTATATATTTATGTTAAGTTAAAAGGTAGTTCAATCATTCATATTTGAGGAACTGCTTACGTAAAATAATATCAGAATAGTTTAAGGGCTATTTGTGCAATTTACTTAATTCATTAAAATCATATGTTATTAAACTATGTGTGTATTCCACGAGTGTAGTGTTTTATCATGGTGTCATAGTTTCCTTTTTAATCTTCCACTATTACACACGAACAGTTGGAATAACAAATATATTAACATTAATTAACATTCATCATCGACTTGAAATTAAATTATGTCTTGTAATATAAAGTTATCCGTTGAAATCGAGCATATATCATATACATATTCTAATACACTTGGCAAATTATAAAGCATGTAGGCGTAGTTAAATACATCAAAGCAATGAACTTCAAAACCGTCAACAACATCTAAAATGTGAAACCATCAACAACATACGAAGATCAAGTGTTAAATCATATGTTGGAATTAATAAATATATGAAAACAAGGTTTCAAATCAAATGATTAATCGATCTTATATACTGAATTTTCAAAAAAAAAGTAAAAATATTTTTTAAAATTCATATGATATTGAAACAATAATGAGAAATTCCTAACTAAATAGCATAAATTATTTTTAAGTAATGGGTTTTTGATTTTTGATTTAGTTGTTGGATGCAATATACCAACTTTACATGTCTATCAACATAAATCTTGCATCGCTGACACAAAAACTTGGATCATACCAAAAGTGGCCATCATTTACTAGTCCATCTCTCTGGGTTTTTCTTATATTTTGGTTACAAACAGAAGCCTCTCACACTCTTACACCTTACCTTTTTTGCTCTAAACATTATCTAATATCGCTTAAACATTTCTCTTTGCATCAATACAAATATCATGTAAAGAAAGAAGATCAAAATCGAAGTTCACAAAAAAAGAGTTAATCAACAATTTTCTTGCATCTTAGTCTTTCATTTATGTTGTATTGTGACCATTAACACTTGAGATTTGTATAACTGCTGGTGATTAAGAAATATGTGATCACTACCACTTCCTTTACAAATGTAACGTGATAACTTCTTTTATAAAGTAAGAACAAGATGATAATTTCTTTTTGGTTTACATGTGATATCTTTCTTTCAAAAGATATTATAGTGATATAGACTCCTGATTGAAGATTTGACACATGTCGTAAAATGGATCAGTTAACATCCCGTTCCCTAAAATTATGGACTCTATAAACTGGTTTTATCATTACCTTCCTTAGTCTCTTTATTCTCAACACATAAGTTTTTAAGCTAGAAAATTGTTAGAAAACCTATTCAACCATCCCAAGTTTTCTACAAAACCCAAAACAAAAAAGTATACATTCAAATAGATTTGTGAAGTTTCAGTGCGTCATCATTGTGCTCAGCCATCCTTAGCATGCTTAGAATATAATCTTTGAGAGATGGGGAAGTTTCAAGTTGTCACCATCAAACTTGTGTATTTTCTAATCTTAATGAAATCATGATTTTTTACGGTTAAGATGGAGACGAGAACATCATCATGAACAATAAAAGGTAAAAAAGGTTGAAAGGGCAAAAACTTATAACTCTCTTTTGTAGGCTTGTTTTGGGTTAAGTCTAGTTCTATGATTGTTTAAACATAAATAACTTTCGTATAATACATCATTTTCTAAAAAAACTTATGATATAAAATAAAGAATTTCATTGTTTTTTTAATATTAATATAGTATTATTATTATTTTTGTAAAATAAAAGATCTATTTTCAAAATTATCTATAACAAATAATATAGTGTACGTAATTATACATATATGTTACATGATTATAAGCGCCGGGGAACCATGCATTCCTCTCGGGTTGGGCTCTCGACCATGTTGACTTACGTATGTCTTGTTGACTAAACGATCAAGTACATCACGTCTCATCCCCTCTCTCCTCAAAGCCTTCCGAAATGTTAAAATAACACTATTATGTTAGCTGTAATTCCAAAATTATGTTTGTGTGATTACATATTCTTCTTTCTTAATACCATAAATTACATATTTTCTCAATCTAAAAATCAGTTACATATTTCTCATTCTTAAAACATATATATTACATATATAACCATTTTATTAAAATTAGAGTAAATTACAAATTTTGTCCTTTAAATATACCTAAAATTATGGATATTGTCCTTAAACTTTCATAATTACACTGAACGTCTTTTATTTAAAAATTTATCACGCTTTATATCCTTTCTACTAACAAAAGTTAACTTTTTCAGTTAGTTTTTTGTAAAAAATCATTTTACCCTTACCTCTTAAAGGATAAAATCTGTAATTTTCACTAATATTTTGTTTTTTTTCTTTTTATTTTATTTACTTTACTTCTTTTAATTTTTTTTCTCTTTTCTAACCACTTTTATTTTAGTAAACTTATTTTCCTAATGGTCATTTTTCCCTTAACCCTTAAAATGAAGAAATGTGTTATTATTAATCTTTTATTATTATTATTTTTAAAATTTTATTCTATTTACTTTTATTTATTTTTAGAACCTTTTTTAATAAATAATAATAGATATTAGTAATAACTTAGTTTTATTTTTTTATAAAATGTAATTTTATTTATAGATTTTTATTTTCTTATAAATTTTTTATTCGTTCAGTTTGTTCATTACCTTTGTAATAAAACTAATAGAAATTAGAAAACTAGATTTTTAAATTTTTTGATACAAGATTTTTTAATCGTTTCAAATTATTTGGTTTAGGATTTATATTCGAAACCGGTTGGAGAAAGCAAGATTTTTGGTTTATGATATGAATTTTTAATTTTTCATATTCAATCAAATAGTTTGTTTTTAAATATAAATATAGTATGATGGTACGTTACTTAATTTAAAATAAAATATATTATAAGGTTACTAAAGAACTACTAGGAGTTTCTAAATAAACAATTAGTCAACAAAAATTTTAAATGTACTTTTATTCATGGTTTTATTTAAACTTTTAATAATAACTTTTTATCAAAGGAAATCAAAAACCAAACCACTTAAAATTAAAACAAAACCGGACCAATTAATTACTAAGGGTTTGTTTTGGTTTGGTTTTACGATTAAGTTTATTGAACCTTTTTTTAGTAAAAACACTACACTCCATATATTAATCAATGTTTAATTATACATATAGCTCAACTTAGAATAATTATAACTAAGTAAAATATACAAAAGTCATATTTTAAAATCATACGGTCTCTAATAGGTTTTTAATATAAACCATAAGCCAAACTGTTTAAAATAATTAAAAATTCTTATACCTAAAAGGTAATAGAAAAATGATGATGAAACAAAATCGATTACTAGTTTAATTTTTATAATATAAAAACATATTGTAAGCTCTCCATCTTGTTATTGAAACATATTGTAAGCTCTCGATCTTGTTATTGCATGATTAGAAAGGTAGATAACTAATTTTTAAAAACAAAAAATATAATAGATTAAAAAACCTATAGATAAAATTATATTTTATAAAAAAGATATTTAAGTAATAATATT
>BJCM01135164.1:0-12141 GCA_018326385.1 Flaveria bidentis
GGCCAACTTGTCAGCTTGTCTTGATTTGCTTGGATTGACAAGTGGCATGTTGACTAAATCCAGACTGTCATAATAGTTCAGGGTCTGGAAATTGAACATCTCTTGCTACCCTTGAACTTTCATGATGATTAGGGCTCTCCTGTTGCTGTCATACCTCCATCCAATGATGTTATTGGAGGTTGATGGAGATGACATGGCCCTTGGTATCCCTTCCTCAAACAGACTCTGTATTAAGGAGTCTATTGAGTCCATATCAATATGAACTTGAGGAAGTTGTTGAGTAGGCACAATTGAAAGTGAGGATGGTAAGTCCTCAATGTCTATACTCCCTAAGGAACTCCCAGGTTCTATGGCAGTATTGACTATCTCCCCCTTTTGGTAGCATCACCCACTTGCATAGGTGAACTAGGAGTTAGGTCAACTATCTCCATAGGTTCTTGTGTTCCTTGTTGAGGTCCTCTTAAAGGTCTCCTGGATAGTTGTTCCTTAAGATATGAAATCTCAAGTTACTGATCATTGACCCTGTTCAGCAAGGTAGTCACTTGAGATTCAAGGTGACTAACCTTGGAGACTAAATAAGTGCATGTTGTAGACAATTGTTGCACCTTTAGTCTTAGATTCCCCTTTATCTTCATCAGAAGAGTCATTGGGGGATAAGATGATTGGAGCAAAGTCCATAGTCTCACCACCAGCTTCAGGTTCTTGGTTGCTGGATTTCCTCTGCTCACTGGCAATCTCAGTTGAGATGTCAGTGGGCTGAGTTGCCATGGTTGAGGTCTTAATGATGTAATCACTTTCTAAAGTGAGAGCCTCTTCCATATGAACATCCTAAACATGTTTAAAAGTGTCCACCTCAGTTGTAGGTGACTGATGTGGGAAAGTAGGAGACTCAAGAGCAATCATCTCTCTTTGAGTAGGGGAAAAGAATAGAGAATCATGGTACTCACTAAAACCTAAATCTTCATCAGTATAGATGTCAAGGTTGGGGATAGGTTGATTGAGATCTAAAGACTGGGGATGGTAATTGTCCCCTGAAGGTTGATCACTTGAGTGTTGAGACTCAGAGTGATGGCTTAAGGCAATTTGGGAGAGGTGGCTAATGAGCTCATCAGGCTGAGCATGAGGAACCTCAGAACTGATTCGTGAAGAAATGGGAGTGGTCTACTCCTTAGGAGAAGTGGGAGCTCCAGTGTCCACTTCCTCCTGTATGGGTGAGTGTATGGGGGCCTCCATAGACTGAATAGTCTGAGAAGGGGTTTCGTTTGGATTATCTTTGGTAAGTAAGGGTGATTTGAGGCTGTTTGGGTGGTAGTGATGTAGAAGGTGTGGGTTCAACACTAGCTGGTGCTGCTAGGTTGTCACCTTGAGCAATGAGCTCTAACATTTTTGGGACTAGGGTTGTTTCTATCCTAGAGAAGCCAACAGTAGGCTTTCTTAGTATTTTAAAGATGTCGGGCTTCATTTGTCCCAGTTTAAGAATGTTACTTGTTCCCCTCAACTGTGAACCCAGTTCACAAATAAGAATGTACTGGACATATCTAGGAAACATGCAATATTCTAAGGAGTCTAAGTTGGCAAGTAAATTAGTATTAAAAAATTGAGAATACCTAAACTTGACCCCCTGAATCATTCCATGGATAAGCTAGGGATAACCACATGGAGTAGGAATCTCCACTAGGATGAGACCTTCCATTTCCTGAAGGTCTTTATAGAGAAGTCTCCCTTATACCCTATCTGCTCAAAGGAATGATTGACAGCTTCCTTTGGGAAAAACACCTCACCTTCTTCATCACCCAGCTGAAGATGCATGTTGATGATGGCCGGAGTGATGAAAACTGTTCTCCCCTGCACTATGTCAGACAGTGCCTTCTCCCCATCCATAACGACCTTTTGGCAGGTCTTCCAAAATTCGAACAGATGATCCTCATACAGTGGAGGATCAATGGTTAGGGAGGTGAAGTAGTTGGACAAATCTAAGAAGCAACAAACCTCTGAGAAATGAGGATCTTTCTCAGAGCGTAACAGAGTAACCTGGTTATGTAGCCTATGTAGCTTCATAGCAAAGTTCGGGTCATTTCTGTGAGTAGGGTTGGCCATTGTGAGGTAGCTTAGGTATGAAAAGAGAAAGAAGAAAGAAGAGAGAAATTTTGGGGTTTTAGGTTGGGAGGAAGAAGCAGATGATAGAAAGAGGGGGAAACTATTGGGTTTGTACGTGAAAAGGATTTCTGATAAATTTTAATGAAAGATGATAAACTTTGAAATCCGGATGTCGGTCCCACCTCTGAAAAAGTAGTTTAGTTTTGCTCAAAAAGTAGTTTTCTTGGAAGTCAAAAAGCTTCCGAAGGTAATTATCTTCTGAAGTTTTACTGAAAAAGCTTTCGAAGCTAAAATTACTTCGGAAGAATTTCCTAAGAGTTTTGAAAGTTTTCCTTCGGAAGAGAATTTAAGATTTGAAAGCTTTGTAGACAAAATAACAAAGCTTCAGAGAGTTAATTTTTCTTTGGAAGAAAAAGGTCCTTAAAAACATATAAGTGTCTGAGGCAAGTGTTTAAGCTTCGGAAGATATTTCAGAAATCTCTTCCGAAGGTAAAATTTCTTAGATAGTTATGTGTTTTGAAGGTATGATTTTCTTCCGAAGGTAAAAACATATCTTCCGAAGGATCAGAAATTTTCAAAATCTAAGGAAAGTCTTCAAAAAGATTTTCATTCAAAGAAAACAAGAGCGTATCAAAGTGATAGATTAGACAACCTAGGACACACATATTTTAAGAAGTAATAAGAATTAGTTTTAAGAAAAACCTACTCAAAGTTGGTCATCCCAATAGCTGATATTAGATATTTAAATCTCTGTTCATCAAAAGCCTTTGTAAACAGATCAGCATATTGTTCATCTGTGTGAACTTTGACTAGTTTAATTAATCCTTTTTCATAATTATCTCTAATTAAATGATACCTGATATTGATGTGTTTGGTCCTTGAATGTTGCACAGGATTCTCTATGATTAAGATGGCACTATTGTTGTCTATGTGAATGGGAGTCTCCTTGAAGTTTAACCCATAGTCCAGCATCAGATTCTGAATCCAAAGCACTTGAGCACAGCAGCTTGCAGCAGCAATGTATTCAGCTTTAGTAGTTGATGTAGAGACACCGGATTGTTTCTTGCATTGCCATGAGACCACCCTTCCACCAAGAAACTGACATCCCCCAGATGTAGACTATGCAGTCATGTTGCCACCACCATAATCACTATCTGTATATGCATAAAGATTGAAGTCAGGATTTTTAGGATACCATAAACCAAGTCTTGAAGCACCTTTGAGGTATCTTAGAATCCTCTTGACAGTGATGAAGTGAGACATCTTAGAGTTGGCTTGATATCTTGCACAAATACATGTAGCAAACATGATATCAGGCCTGCTAGTTGTTAGATACATAAGAGACCCAATCATAGCTCGTTAAAGGTGTTCATCCACACACTCCCCCTCAAGATCAAGTCCATGGGAGTGGTTTCTTGCTATGGGTGTCTTTGCAATCTTACAATCAGTCATGTTGAACCTCTTGAGTGTGTCATGAGCATACTTTGATTGACTAATGAAGATGCCACCTTCAACTTGCTTCACTTGAATTCCCAGAAAGAAATTGAGTTCCCCCATGGCACTCATTTCAAATATGTCCTTCATCAGCTACTCAAAGTCTTTGCGGAGCTTTGGATTAGTTGAACAAAAGATGATGTCATCCACATACACTTGAACTAGCAGTATGTCATTTACCTGTCCTTTGATGAAGAGAGTTCCATCTATGGTACCTCTCCTGTATTCATGTTTTCAAAGATACTCAGATAGTGTCTCATACCACTTCCTGGGTGCCTGATGCAGCCCATAAAGAGCTTTGTCAAGCTTGCAGACATAATCAGGATGATTAGGATCTACAAAACCAGGTGGTTGTTTGACATACACCTTTTCATCAATCACTCTATAAAGAAAAGCACATTTCACATCAAGTTGACAGACCTTAAAGTTCTTAGATGCAGCAAATGCCAGGAATATCCTGACAGCTTCTGGTCTTGCTACAGGAGCAAAGATATCAGTGTAGTCAATCCCTTATTCTTGTGTGTACCCTTAAACAACTAGTATAGCTTTGTTCTTGATGATAATGCCTCTATCATCCTTCTTATTCCTAAACACCCATTTGGTACCAATGGTAGTCTTCCCATGAGGAAGAGGACAAAGGTTCCAAAATTTCTGCCTTTTTAATTGAAGCAGCTCCTGTTGCATAGCTTCAGCCCAACTTCCATCCTTTAGAGCCTCCTCAACTTTCTTTGGCTCTATCTGGGACAAGAAACAATAGTAAAGACAAACATTTGCTTCATGGGTTTGTCCTCTTGTTCTTACCCCTGTGACAACATCTCCAATGATGTTTGTGGTATGGTCAGACTTGTGGATCCTTAGCTGAGGGACCATAGCAAGCTGTTAAGAGAGATCTAAATTAGGGAAATTTAGATCTGGCATAGATGTTTCACCTACCACATCAGCACACTTATCAAAAGAAACTTGATCCAGTGAATGTGTGACATCATTGATGTTTTCATCTTTGGAGTGGTTATCAGCATCAAGAAATTCCTGATCATTGTCACCACCTCTATTGGTTTCTTTTACATGGGAGGCATCTTTATTTGGTTGTGGAGCCTTTGAGCTGGAATTTGAAGGCATCTCGGATGTATCTGCTGAAGTCGTCATTGTAGTGCTGATAGAAACCTCATTTGCAGAAGTAGTTCCAACTGGAGTTGAAGATGTGTTATTTGAAGATCTTCTCAGCTCAAATCTTAGATCAGGATCACCTGTATTTAAATTTTCTGTAGATCCTGAAACAGTCTCACAAGATTTGTTAAAATAGTTGCCAATCAGGACCAGAACCGGCTACACAAGATGTGTGTTTAATGAAAGTCACATTGGCTGACTCCTTAACAATTCTAGTTCTGAGATTGTATACTATGTAAGCCTTAGCTTTGGAAGAGTATCCAATAAAGTGTCCATCATCTGATTTCTCAACAAACATGGCAATTTGATCTTTGGTATTCAAGATGGTGCAAGGACATCCAAATGACCTGAGAAAACCAGTGAAAGGTTTCCACTTGTGCCAAAGTTCATAAGGAGTCTTGCCATGAGTCTTAACTACTAAAACTCTGTTCTGCACATAGCAGGCAGTGTTGACTGCCTCTGCCCAGAAGGTGATAGGCAGCCTAGAGTCAGATAACATGGTTCTTGCAGCTTCAATCAGTATCCTGTTTCTCCTCTCAGCAACATCATTTTGCTGAGGAGTCCTGGGAGCACTGTATTATCGTGTAATACCTTTCTCATTACAAAATGTATCAAGAATTTGATTCTTGAATTTAGTTTCTGATCACATCTTATGATTTTGACCTTGTGATCAGATTGATTCGTAATCTTCAAGATGAAACTTTTCAGGATCTCAGGAGTCTCATCCTTAGTTTTAAGGAAGAAGACCCAAGTGAATCTTATAAAGTCATCTGTGATCATAAAATAGTACAGAGGTCTGTCCTAGACTCTTTACACTGGTAGGGCCAAAGAGATCCATATGTAACAAGTGTAAGGTATAGTGATCGAGTTCCTTTCCTTAGGCTTGTGAGATACATTATGTTGCTTCCCTTTCAGGCATGCAACACAATGGTCATCACTTGTAAACTCTTTCTTTGGCATTCCAGTTACTAAATCATTCTTAATAAGTTTATTCATGTTTTTAAAGTTTACATTATGCCATAGGAAAGACTCATCACTATTGGCTTTAGGCAGAAAGCATGAAACTTCTCTAGAGGGAGATGTTTCTTGCAAATCCATCTTGTACATGTTCCCTTTCCTGGGGGCTCTAAGCAGGATATGCTCATAAGGAATAATCACCCCTGGCTTGTTCAATGAACTCATACTTAGTAAAGAGCATGTTATGACTTTGATCACAAAATTGGGATACACTCAGAAGATTGTACCCAAGCTCCTTGACAAAGTTTACCTTTCCAATGCTAAGCTTACCATTTGTGACCTTGCCCCTTCTAGAAATGTAACCACCTTCATCTCCTCCAAAAGCAACTAGTCCTACATTAATCCTTTCAAAGTTCTGGAGTAGTGACCTATTACCTGTCATGTGCCTGGAACAGCCACTGTAAATGATCCAGACATTTTTGTTTGTCTTGAGTTGTCCCTGAACAAAGAAAATGATTAGTTACATCTGGAAACCCAAGCCTTACTTGTCTTGGGCTCACAAAGTGAAACAGAAGATAATGCAACAGTAATAGATCCTATGGTTGTGCTAAGAGGATCTTGAGCTATTATTGAGCAACAGTAATAGATCCTTTCAGTCACTTGGTCTTTCTTAGACTTCCACACCACCTTTGGTGTCTTGGACTTGACCTTCAATACTTCGGAAGCTTTTGATAATTCGGAAGTTTTGATGACTGATCCTTCGGAAGATTCTGCAGACACTGCAACAAACTTCAGTGCTTCGGAAGTATTCCTTTCTTCCGAGACCAACTTTTCTTCAGAAGACAATTTTCCACTTGCCTTCTTCTTAGATTTGGAGCTTCCGAAGGAAACTAATTTTCCTTCCAAAGCTTGAATCTTCTTGGAACTCTTGGAAGTCCTTGGTTTGGTCATATGAAGAGTACCCTTAGGATTGTATGGACAATCCTTGGCAAGATGAGTTGTACTCTCACACATAACACACTCCATTTTCTTCTTGCCAAGAGCCTTCTGCTGGAAATAAGACTGACTTTGGTCACATCCCTTCTCCACCTTCATCTTTGCAGATGCTGAAACAGTCCTTTTGGGCTTGGAATTGTTATTGGAGTTTGATGGTCCAGGCTATGCAGCAGTGGTACACAAAAGATCAGTCTTCTTCTTGGTACTGAGATGATTTGAACAAGAACCAAAACTCTTAGCAAAAGAGTTTAGGTTGATGTTTTCAGTCTTTACTACTTCAAAACCTACAGAGATAAAAACTTGCTTCTACTTGGTGTCAAAAGTAGCTTATGTGCTCCAAATTATACATAAAAATCCTATCAAAAGCACATCAATTATTCCTTAATACCTTCCTTAAAATGATGAAAATGTACTTAAAAAGTTAAATTGTGTTTTCAGGTGTTTAAAAAGGCAAGTTGGACAAAAGAAGCATATTTAGCAAGAAATTGAAATAATCCAAGATTTGGAGACCAAGCATGGGGTCGTGCCTCATTAAGCACGCCCCCATGCTTTGCCAGAAACACACCTCCGTGCTAAATTAAAACACCCACGTGTTTGGACATCTGATAGGACAAAAAGTATTGTTCCCTAAAAGTAGACACAGGGTCGTGCCCCATGAGGTACAGGGTCGTGCCCCACCTCGAACATGGGGCCGTGCCCTATTTAGCACTGGGTCATGCCCAACAAAACCTGCATGTACGAGCCGACCAAATTTCGTAAGCATTGTACTAGCACGGGGCCATGCTTAAACACTCCATAAATCTTATAAATAGAAGCCTAAGTTCACCATTTTTGGTAAGCTTTGGTGGGAGAGTTACTATGCAAAACTCTCTCGAGAATAAAGATTTCAAGGTCATTTGAAGGCTCGGTAGGTGCATACAACACTTGGAAGAAGCTCGGGATAGTCTAAACGTCATCCATTTTGGATTATCAGTTTGATTGTTCCATTTCACCGATGATTACATATCTATCTTCTTTGTTATCTGTTGTTATATTTAAGCTCATTATGAGCTAAACTCTTTTTATCATCCTAATCGGATGAAACTTATGTAATTTGTGATGACCTAATGGTGTGATATATATTGTGTTAATGTTATGGTGGTCTTGAGAAAACTATCGATGGGTAGCATTTACATTTGAACGGGAAGTTATAAATTTATGGTCTACGATTGTGATTGTCATACAAGGTTAAAAACCGTATGATTAACTTTCATTCGCGAAACCGGTCTTCATAAAAAATCCATGGCTAATGAACTAGAAATGATTATTATAAATTATATCACTTTAACTTTCTGATCATTTGCGGGTTCTCTTTTATTAGTTTGAGAAATCTTCAGTAATTGTTATGGTTTTCTAAAATTAATGGTATGTTAGGAAGGAACTTGATCAACTCTCTTTTTAACATTAAGTTATGTTTTCATAAATCATATGTCAAATAGGTCACAAAAGATTTACCAACAGTACTAGGGCATTGATCTAAGCAGTAAAACTCAACCAAACGTGATCCTAGTCACTACAGCAGCAGGATAGACGAGAAATCGCGCCAGCTCATCTTTATAAACATTAACATAATTACATTAATCCATATCTTTAAATCACACCACCAATTAATCACAATTACATAAGTGGAGTCTAATTAGGATGATAACTTTTATTCCCTGGTTTTAAATCCAGACGCTTCAAATCTTAGTTTACTTTATTTTTATCATTGTTATAAACCCTAAAAAATATTTCCAATGCAACTTATCATTTTCTTTAACAAAAACCAAATCTGATAGTCAAACGTCAAGTTTGTTGAGTAAGCTAGGTGTGTCCACGGATTGATACTCGGTTCTTACCAACACTATATTACCACACGACATGTACACTTGTCTTTTGTGTGTGTGGTTTAGTACTCGTAATAACCGATTAAAACTAAATCTGTGCGTAAAATATCTATCAAAATATATATACTATTCGCACCCATCAAGTTTTTGGCACCGTTGCTGGGGATGCATGGTAGTTTGAAAGACAAACTAAATATTTGACTATCTTGTATATAACTTGTTAATATATTTTTGTTCATACTTCATTTTATTTTTAGGAAGTTTGCCTTAGTTAGTTTAGCTACATTTTCCTGATTCATTTTAAGCCTTAGTTAGTTATGCTTCTTTAAATTAGTGTATGTCCGACTCGTCGAGTCCTGAACTTGTTTCGCCTCTTTCGGAACTCGAACGACTTTTCCGTCAAAGATTGCGCAAAAGATCACAACAAGCAGCACCGGTCATTGAAGAAGACATTTTGGAAGGTACACCATCCGAAGAAGACATGGTAACCAAGACGAGGAAATGAAGATGACACACTATGCCACACCGTTAATAGATGGTTATGAGTCTAGTGTTGTCCAACTAGCAATAGCGGCCAACAATTTCGAGATTAAGTCTAGTATTATCCAACTCGTAGAAAACTCTGTTCAGTTCCATGGGTTACAAGACGAAGATCCTAATGCTCACATCTCACGATTCCTTCGTATCTGTGCTACCTTCAAAATCAATAACTGTTCAGACGACACCATTCGACTAAGACTTTTTCCATTTTCACTTTGAGGCCGAGCCATCGACTGGCTTGATTCACTTCCGCCTGGTTCCATCACCACATGGGTGGAAATGGCTGAACAATTCCTTTTGAAATACTTTCCACCCGATCGCACTGCCAAACTAAGAAGCAACATCAGAAGTTTTCGCCAAGACGACAATGAATCATTACACGTAGCATGGGAGAGATATAAAAGTCTCCTTCGAAGATGCCCACATCACGGACTTGATCTGTGGCTGCAGTGTCAAACCTTTTACGATGCAATCAGCGGAGCCCACAAGCAAGCGGTAGACCAAAGTGCGGGAGGAGATTTTGGAAGTGTCACACCAATAGAAGCATACCAAGCCTTAGAAAGAGCAGCTAAGAAGAGCTTTGCTTACAATCCCTTAAGGACCAAACTCAGTTCTAAAGGTATCCATCAAGTAGACTCTGAAACCCTAATTGCAGCCCAATTAGAAGCTCTAACCAAAAAATTCGAACAATTGCAAAGCGAGCTAAAGAAAATCCCAACGCGATGCAACACATGTGGAAGTTCACACAAGACCAACGAATGCCCACAAGGCATTATGGTAGTTGAAGATGTTGACTACGTAGGAGGCCCAAACAACTCATACAACAACAACTCAAATTGGAGAAGCAACTCGAATTACAGAGATGCTGGTAATAACCAACAATCATCTGGATTCAACCGAAGGCCACCTTACCAACAACAGAAACCACCATACCAAGGTTCAAGAAACCAAGACCGTGGAGCATCATCAATGGAAGACTTATTGCAGTAGTTGTTGTTAACCACACAAGCCACAGATGAGTACATCCGGAAATCTGATCGAAGAAATGAGGAGAGGTTCCAAAGAAACGAAGCTGACATCAAAAGCAACAAAGCATCATTGCAGACCATAGAGCACCAAGTAGGTCAAATAGCACAACAACTATCTGAAAGACCTCAAGGAGCTTTGCCCAACAACACTGTGACAAACCCTAATGCTCAAGTCAAAGCCATCACCACCAGGAGTGGCAAAACCACTCAAGGTGATGCACCCGCATTACAACCCATCCTTGAAGAAGTAGAGACTGAAACTCCAAGTAATGCGAGTGATAAGCAAAAGCAACATGTTGTTATTGAAGAACCAGCCAAGAAATACGTTCCACCACCTCCTATGTTCCAGCACCTCCATATCCAGGTCATTTGAGACAACAAAGAATGGAGGCACAATATGGAAAATTCCTTGGGTTGTTCAAGCAACTCCACATCAATCTGCCCTTGGTGGAGGCCTTAGCACAAATGCCAAACTACGCTAAGTTTCTAAAAGGTGTCTTGTCAAACAAAAAGAAACTGGAAGAGTTATCACATGTGGTTTTGAATGAGGAAGGCTCTACAGTTCTTCAAAACAAACTACCTCAAAAGATGACTGATCCAGGAAGTTTCACCATACCTTGCCTAACAAGAAATCTTTCTGTCAGTAATGCGTTAGCTGATTTAGGTGCAAGCATTAACCTTATGCCTTATGCGGTTTTTGTAAAATTAAACTTAGGTGAACCTAGACCTACCCGTATGAGCTTCCAGTTAGCTGACCGTTCTGTCAAATATCCGAGGGGCATCATTGAAAATCTCTTAGTTAATATTGACAAATTCGTATTTCCCGTTGATTTTGTGATCCTTGACATGGATGAGGACAAAAATGTTCCTCTTATCCTAGGTCAACCTTTCTTAGCGACTGCTCGAGCCCTCATTGATGTTTGTATAGGCAAACTCACGCTTAGAGTAGACGAAGAGGAAGTAACTTTTGATATAGGCCAATCCATGAAACACCCTCAACATCATGATGACTCACTCTATTACATTGATACTTGCGATTCGATCATAAGTTGTCATTTGAAGAAAACACTTCAAAATGAACCTTAATTAATAGAGGTCCAAATCACTGAACCCATCTGTGAGAACCAAATCATTCTAGAACTTGAAGTTGATGAAACAACACTTCATCAAGAAGCGTTTGAGATCATTGAGCAAGATCTAGAACCGAAAGCCAAACCTTCTATCGAAGACCCTCTAGATTTAGAGCTCAAAGAACTTCCATCTCATCTCGAATACGCTTTTCTTGAAAACACATCTCAACTTCCTGTCATAATCTCATCTGCCTTATCAATTGATAAGAAGGACAAGTTGCTCATGTGCTTAAGGCACACAAACGAGCAATTGCATGGAAAATCATGGACATCAAGGGAATCAATCCGTCCTTTTGCACTCATAAAATATTGATGGAGGAGAACTTCAAATCCATCATTCAACCTCAAAGACAATTAGACCCGAGCATGCAAGAGGTGGTGAAGAAAGAAGTAATCGAACTGCTAAATGCCGGTTTGATTTACCCTATTTCTGATTTGCCTTGGGTCAGTCCCGTCCAAGTTGTTCCAAAGAAGGGAGGAATGACTGTTGTAACTAACAAGAAGAATGAGCTTATTCCCACTCGTGCAGTTACAGGATGGAGAGTTTGCATAGACTATCGCAAACTCAATGACGCCACAAGGAAAGATCACTTCCCTCTTCCTTTTATCGACCAAATGCTTTAGCGATTATCTGGAAAAATGTTTTATTGTTTCCTGGATGGTTTCTCAATTTATTTTCAAATCCCTATTGCTCCCAAAGATCAAGAGAAGACGACATTCACCTGTCCATATGGCACATTTGCTTATCGGCGAATGCCCTTTGGATTGTGTAATGCTCCTGCTACATTTCAAAGATGCATGGTAGCAATTTTTCATGACATGATTGAACACTCAATGGAAGTTTTCATGGATGATTTCTCCATCTTT
>BJCM01135260.1:0-14294 GCA_018326385.1 Flaveria bidentis
TGGGTATCTTGCCTTCATATGGTCCTCACGCTCCCAAGTGAACTCAGCTCCACACGTATTCTCCCAACGAACCTTGACGATTGGAGTAGTGGTGGTTCTAGTTTTCTTCATAATGTGATCCATAATTTCAATAGGTTTCTCAACAAAGTGCAATGACTCATCGATCTGGATGTCTTCCAGCGGAACATGCAGACTCTCGTTGGTCAAACACTTTCTCAAATTTGAGACATGGAACACAAGATGAACTCTACTAAGGTCGGAAGGTAGTTCGAGTCTATAAACCACTTTCCCAATCCTTTTCAAGATTTTGAAAGTACCTACAAATCTTGGAGCCAGTTTACCCTTCTTTTCAAAGCGAACAACACCTTTCCATGGTGAAACCTTAAGAAGAACCATGTCGCCAACTTGGAACTCCAATGACTTACGGCGCTTATCGGCAAAGTTCTTTTGTCGACTTCTTGCCACTTCAAGGTTCTTGGGGATTATGGAGACTTTATCGTCGTTTCTTGTATAGGTTAAGGACCAGTTATGAAATGTTCACCAATGTCGGTCCAAAAGATCGGTGAACGAAATTTACGACCATAAAGTGCTTCGAATGGTGCCATCTTGATACTCGAGTGATAATTATTGTTATACAAAAATTCCGCGAGCGGTAAATGCGTATCCCAATCACCACCAAGGTCAAGGACACAAAGACGTAGCAAGTCCTCGAGGGTTTGAATTGTTCGTTCGGTTTGATCATCCGTTTGAGGATGGTAAGCCGTACTTAAATCCAATTGAGTACCCAAGAGTTATTGCATAGTCGACCAAAATTGCAAAGTGAAACGAGCATCTCGGTCGGATATGATGTGCAACGGCACGCCATGACGACTCATAATTTCGTCAATGTAGATGTGAGCCAATCTTGAAACTTTGTATGTGTCTCGTATTGGTATGACATGTGTCGTTTTGGTCAAACGGTCAACAATCACCCATATACTATCATGACCACGAGGAGTACAAGGTAACTTGGTTATGAAATCCATGGATATATGTTCCCATTTCCACATAGGGATTTTGGTTTGTTCAAGTAAACCTCTTGATCGTTGGTGCTCGGCTTTGACTCTTGCACACGTGAGACACTTGGAAACATAAGACGTGATATCTTTCTTCATTCCAGGCCACCAATGTTGACCACGCAGGTCCATGTACATTTTATCGGAGCCAGGATGAATGGAATATCGAGTTTGATGAGCTTCGTTCATAATAAAGTGAGGAAGATTATCTCGATTCAGGATCCAAAGTCGATTTAAAAAGTACCACATGTCGTTTGGTTTTACTACTAGTTGTGATCGAATATTAAACACCAAAACTTCACCTTTCCCTTCATCGGTTAATGCTACTTGAAAAGCCTCGCGAATGCATAACTTGAGGTCACTATCAATCCTTATGTTTTGAAGCATGATAGTAGCCTCGTTAACATCCACATGAATCTCGGTATCAAATTCCCCTAACGTCTCAAACCATTGTCTTCGATCTCGGATTTCTTGAAGCGAGACAGTCTTGTTGTGGACCTTACGACTCAACATGTCGGCTACAACATTCGCCTTTCCAGGGTGATAGCGAATGTCACGGTAATAGTCACTAATCAGCTCAATCCAACATCTTTGTCTCATGCTGAGATTCTTTTGGTTGAACATGTGTTGGAGACTCTTATGATCAGTGTAGACTATGCATTGCGTCCCATAAAGATAGTGTCGCCAGATCTTCAAAGCGAAAACCACAGCACCAAGTTCAAGATCATGAGTTGTGTAGTTCACTTCATGAACCTTCAATTGCCTCGACGCGTATGCTATGATTTTGCCTCGTTGCATGAACCATCAAGATCACGGTAAAGTCATCATTTCCATCGGGGAGTGTGAGTATAGGAGCGTTACTCAACTTGCGTTTCAATGTTTCGAAAACCTCTTCTTGCTCGGGTCCCCATTCAAAAATTCGATTCTTTTGGGTTAGCACCGTTAGTGGTTTAGCAATTTTCGAAAAATTTGCTATGAACCTACAGTAGTATCCCGCTAAACCCAGAAAAGAACGAACCTCGGTTTGGGTTGTAGGAACACACCAATTTTTCACGGCTTTTATTTTAGCAGGATCAATGTGAATTCCTTGACTATTCACCACATACCCTAAGAATTGAACTTCTTCCAGCCATAACTCACACTTGGAGAACTTGGCGTATAGTTGCTCATTCTTTAAAAGTTCGAGAACTTGTCGCAAGTGCATCTAGTGATCAACTTTCGTCTTGGAATAAATAAGAATGTCATCAATGAACACGATCACAAACTTATCCAAATACGGTTTACATATTCGATTCATGAGATCCATGAACACGGCAGGTGCATTGGTCAAGCTAAAAGGCATAACCATGAACTCGTAATTTCCATATCCAGTACGAAAAGCGGTCTTTGGAATGTAGTCATCGTGAACACGTAGTTGATGATACCCAGAACCTAGATCGATCTTTGAGAATTGAGTTGCTCCTTGAAGTTGAGGAAGAGATCATCGATTCGAGGAAGAGGGTATCGGTTTTTGATGGTAAGCTTGTTGAGTTCCCGGTAGTCGATGCACATACGGAATGAACCATCTTTCTTCTTCACAAACAGCACAGGTGCACCCCATGGTGAAGAACTAAGATGAATAAAACCCTTATCGGTCAACTCTTGCAGTTGACTAGCTAGTTCTTGCATTTCAGACGGTGAAAGATGATAAGGTGATTTAGCCATAGGGTTTGCACTAGGGATTAAGTCAATCTTAAACTCAACTTCTCGCGAGGGAGGTAATCCCTTAAGATCCTCGGGAAAATCTCGCACGACAGGAATATCTTTCAGTTCCTTACCCTTGGCTTTCATATTAACTACATACACCATGAAAGCTACGTAGTTCTTACTTAAGCATTTTCGGGCTTTGATGCAGGACATAAGTTTATATATTTAGTTGATGATTAATAAGATATAATAAGATATAGAAATACTCACAATGTTAAATAAATATATAGTTGATGATTAATAAGATATAATAATCGTCGTTCCAACATAAACCGTCACAAGGTACCTAAAATATATATTTACAAGATATTTAATAACAATTTTAATGGTTAAAAAAGAACTAGGGTTTCAATTTGGTATTTGGGGTTTTGTCAAGCAATTATATTTCCTTGTTCCCGGGACGGTTACAGCTAGCCAATCATCGCTCGTAAGACATATAATTACATTTAACTTTCATAAAACATCGCAGCAGAACACCGAAATAATGTTTTCATTATAAATGCGTTTGCAAAATGATACAATATTCATTACACAATTTCATTTGTTCGAATTTCAATGCAAAAACATTAACAAAAGAAAGCCATCCAAATACCAAGTAGCTGCCCCGCGCCATCCTCAGCAATGCTCACCTGCCAACTGGAAAATGCATAAAAAGTCAGCGTTGCTGAGTGAGTTCTAGTTTTAACATAAAACATACTTTACATTCATTAAACCGTTCTTTACTTAAACATGTGATCACACATCATACGTACACATAGATAATATCATTATTATCTTCATCATTCATTCGTTCATCATTACATCTTTTCATTCCGTCAACACCATAAAATTTACCCTTCAGTCATGCATAAAGATGGTATTGGACCAAAGTCTATCATAGACCTTCTATCATGGCGCACAACAGCTTGGCCATAGTACCGAAGGTAAATTCAGGTGTACCATTGTCATGTGCTATGCCCTTCCGTCATGCATAAAGCTGGTACTGAACCGAAGTCTATCATAGACCTTCCATCATGGCGCACAGCAGTCTGGCCATAGTATCGAAGGCAAGCAACAATGGTTCCATACAAGTGGTCAATCACAAAGAAAGACCCTGATGTGCATCCTTCTGGGGTAGCTATCCCACACACCGTTGGGCTAACACCCTTCATTGGGCGTGTCCTGACATACAAGGCTTGCAAGACTTACATTACTTTCCATCGTTCATTAATGCATGCATTCATTCATCATGTTCCTCTTTCATTATCTTCCACTTTACGTTATATAATACTTTCATTTCATTCATTAATGTTCAATGTAAAGCAATAGGAAAATAATCATACATCACAAGGAACATAAACATAACATTCAATCATCATCATGCAGGGCATTATACATACATAACATACATCATGCATAATCATACAACATCATACATCATCATCATGCATAGGCATCAATCATACATCATGCCAAAGAATTGAATATACATCTTAACATCATGCTCATCACATCATCTATGACCTCAAAAAGTCAACTTACACAGCCCCAGGAACCTCCCAAGTCAAGGCCTACATTTCATCTTTTTCCTCGAAAAGTCAAAAAACATTCTAAGTGTTCATCCGCATTTGCTATAGTTCATCCGCATTTGCTATAGTTCATTCACATTTACTATAGTTCATCCGCATTTACTATAGTTCATCTACTTGTCCCTTTACTTAGACTTGCTCATCTGCATTAACCTTACTCATCCGCATTTCCATCCGCATTTCTCATACTTAGTCAATGCTCATCCGCATTGACTTACTTAGCAGTTAATACTCATCCGCATTTCCATCCGCATTTCTCATACTTAGTCAATGCTCATCCGCATTGACTTACTTAGAAGTTAATACTCATCCGCATTAACTGTTCATCCGCATTTCTTCCCATTACTCATCCGTATTTGCTTTTGCATACTTAGGCAGATTCTAATCTTAAACATATGAGCCCTAAACATCAGATTTCCATTCCCAACCACCGTCTAACATGTTCTAAGCTTAGTTCTTACCTTCTAAGCCTTAAAAACACCATCATACATCATCAAGCATGAACACAGTCACACATCACATCATAACATCAACATACACACAATCAAGCATACGGGTCCGAAACCCAGTTTCATAAAAACATAAGTCATTACATTTCCAGCCCCAAAATCAGTTAGTAACCAGTAAAAAAGGGGTTCAAGAACTCACCTTTGCAGCTCTAGAGTATGGAGTCTTCCAAACTCGTTTGCAATTGAGTTCAACCATCTAGAAAACCCACTAAAAACATACCCGAACATATACAAACACACATAAGCATAAACCTGAGGATATAACCAGTCAAGAACATCATAAGACCATGAATTCTTACCTTGAATTCGAATTCTTTCTTGTTCTTCCTTCAAAACCGAGAGTTCTCTACTCTCTTGCCACTTTCTCTCTCTAAAATTCGAAGATTTGTGAGGTGTGTGACATATGAGCGGTCATACCACCTTTTACCGCTAGATTTGAGTTTTATTTCTTTTTCTTATTTTTCTTCACCTTTTTCTTCTTTCTTGTCTTTAAAAAAGTAACCGGGTGTTACAAGTCCACCCCCTTATATAGGTTTCGTCCCCGAAACCTGTTATTTCTCAAAGAGTTGTGGGTAATGCTGTCTCATTTCTTCTTCAGTCTCCCACGTAGACTCGGAACCCTTCCTATGCTTCCACTGTACATGCACAAGAGGAATCACTTTATTTCTCAGCCTCTTCTCTTTTCGATCAATGATTGCCACTGGTTGCCCCACATAATTGAGTCGTTCATCTACTTCGATATCCTCCAGTGGAACAATCATATTTTCATCCGCTAGACACTTCCTCAAATGAGATATATGAGATGTCGGGTGAATTCCACTTAACTCATCTGGTAATTCTAGTCTATAGGCCACCTCTCCTACTCGAGCAACGATTCGGAAAGGCCCTATATACCTTGGGCTTAACTTGCCCCGCTTTCTGAATCGGATGATACCCTTCCAAGGTGAGACCTTCAACATAACCCGGTCACCCACCTTAAACTCAATAGGTCTGTGTCGTTTATCAGCATACGACTTCTATCTATCTTTGGTTGCCTTCATGAAGGCTTTGATCTTTTCAAGCTTCTCGGTCGTAGCCTCAATCAGCCCGACGCTCCCTAACTCCTTCTGACCAATATCACCCCAACACACGGGTGTTCGACATCTCCTACCATATGACATCTCATAAGGGGGCATACCAATGCTAGCATGATAGCTGTTGTTATATGAGAACTCAGCTAACGGTAGGTGGTCATCCCAACTTCCTCCAAAATCGATAACACATACCCGAAGCATGTCCTCCAATGTTTGAATGGTCCTCTTTGACTGACCATCCGTCTGGGGATGATAAGCCGTGCTGATGTGTAACATCGTCCCTATAGCATCGTGGAATTTCTTCCAAAACTTGGATCTAAACTGGGTGTCACGATCTGACACAATCGACACCGGTACACCATGACGAGTTACAATCTCCTTAATGAAAAGATCCGCCAACCTCTCAGATGAATATGTCTCGCGGATCGGTAGAAAGTGAGCACTCTTCGTCAAACGGTTAACTATCACCCATATGGCATCATACCCTTTCGGGGTACGCGACAGCTTCGTAATAAAGTCCATGGTGATGTGCTCGCACTTCCATTCCAGTATATCCAAAGGTTGGATCTTCCCATATGGCTTTTCATGCTCGGCCTATACTTGTAGACAAGTAAGGCATTTACCCACATACTCCACCACATCACGCTTCATACCCGACCACCACTAGTCTTTCTTCATGTCTTGATACATTTTTGTGGCACCGAGATGAATGGAGTATCGAGTCGTGTGAGCTTCATCCATGATTTTTCATGCGTAGATCTCCATGACGAGGAATCCACATTCGCCTGAATCGGGTCCTAACACCAAGTGTGTTTTCACCCAATTCCCCAACCAGACCTCTTATTCTTTCCGAGTTAAGATGGTCTTCTTTCAATCCCTCATCTTGTAACTCTTTAAGTTGCTTCATCACATCGGAGGTCATGATTAACTGGTACGCTTTCACCCGAATCGGTTCAAGTCTCTCTTTCCAACTAAGGGCATCCGCCACCACGTTGGCTTTGCCTGGATGGTAATGAATCTCACAGTCATAATCCTTTATGAACTCCAACCATCATCTCTGTCTCATGTTTAGGTCCTTCTTCTCAAAGAAGTACTTCAAGCTCTTGTGGTCAGTGAATATGGTGCACTTCATCCCGTAAAGATAGTGCCTCCAAATCTTTAACGTGAAGACCACTGCTGCCAGCTCCAAATCATGAGTAAGGTAGTTAACCTCGTGAACCTTCAACTGTTGGGATGCATAGGCTATAACCTTCCCTCTCTGCATTAACACACATCCCAACCCTGAGTAGGAAACATCATAATAACCCACTAGATCTTCACTTCTATCGGGTAATGACAGAACAGGAGCTTGAGACAATCTCGCCTTCAATTCCTCGAACGCCTTCTCTTGAGCTTGACCCTATACAAACTTCACATCTTTTCGGGTCAACTTAGTTAGTGGAGAAGCAATCTTAGAGAAGTCTTGGATAAATCTTCTAAAGTAGCCCGCCAAACCCAAGAAGCTACGAATCTCGAATGGCGTCTTTGGAGACTTCCATTGCATCACCGCCTCCACCTTCGCCGGATCCACCATGATCCCATCAGGGTTCACCACATGACCCAAGAATTGTGCCTCGCGCAACCAGAACGCGCACTTGGAGAATTTAGCATACAACTTCTCCTTTCTCAACGTCTCCAAAACCTCCCGAATGTGGCTGGCATGCTTGATCTTGCTCTTCGAATAAATCAAGATATCATCAATAAACACAATCACTAATTTATCCAAAATTGGCCGACACACTCGGTTCATCAAATCCATCAAAGCATTTGGCGCGTTGGTCAAACCAAATGACATAACAAGGAACTCGTAGTGAACATAGCACGTGCAAAAAGCTGTTTTAGGAACATCCTGCTCTTTCACCTTCAACTGATGGTAGCCCGATCGAAGGTCTATCCTTAAAAACCAATTGGCACCTTGAAGCTGATCAAACAAATCATCAATCCTTGGAAAGGGGTATCGATTCTTTATAGTCAACTTGTTCAACTAACGGTAGTCGATACACATCCTTATACTATCATCTTTCTTCTTCACGAATAAGACTGGAGCACCCCAAGGAGAGATACTCGGTCTAATGAACCCCTTATCAAGCAGCTCTTGCAACTGCTCCATCAACTCTTT
Source organism: Flaveria bidentis (assembly GCA_018326385.1). Taxonomy (NCBI): domain Eukaryota; kingdom Viridiplantae; phylum Streptophyta; class Magnoliopsida; order Asterales; family Asteraceae; genus Flaveria; species Flaveria bidentis. Next base: position 8,110 of record BJCM01135260.1, read on the forward strand.
CATCTCAGTAGGAGCCAACCAATACGGTGCCTTGGCAACAGGTTGGGCACCTGGTACCAAATCTATCTGGAATTCGATCTCACGGTCAGGTGGCACTCCTGGTAAGTCTTCAGGAAACATATCGGGAAAGTCACACACAACCGAGACATCGGACAGCTGTGGTGTTGGTGTTTCCGCATCCTTCACATAAGCCAAATAGGCGCTACATCCACGCCTCATACACTTTCCCGCCACTGCCATTGAGATTACTTTCGGGATCGTCGTGACCCGATCCCCATAAACCGTTACCGAACTCCCTTCAGGCGCTTTTAACCGAATCATCTTCTTGCGACATACAATGTTTGCCTCGAACTCCACTAACCAATCCATCCCAAGAACCAAATCGAAACCACCTAAGGCCATTACGAATGGTCTAACCGGAAATTTATGACCTTCTAATCCCACATAACATTCTTCTATCACCTCAAAGATCCTGGTAGACTTACCTATGGCAATTTATACATCAAAGGGCGTATCTATATTCATACTACTAACAGGCAGTTTAGCATCGAAAGCAGCAGAAATGAAACTTTTACTAGCACCAAAATCGAATAACACAGAGGCTAAAGTTTGATTCACTAGAAACGTACCGGACACAACATCAGGGTCCGTCCTAGCCTCCTCCTGTGTCATTGTGAATGCCCTGGCGCTCGGCCTTGGTCCTTCTCCTCCAGTCTTCTTCACTCTGAAACCCTCGGCTTCTTACAGTCTCTACTCACGTGGCCCTCCTCGCCACAATTGAAACATCGGACCGTACGTCAGTCCCTTGCTACATGCCCCATTTTCCCGCATTCGAAGCACAAGTTTGACCCCAACCTACATTCCCCAATATGCTCCTTACCACATCTACCACATTTCTTCGATCCTGCCCCATTTGTGACCACACGGCGGTCATCCACCTGTGCATTCTTGTTACCCGTCGGGGCACCACCCCGACCAAACCTCTTTCCACTCCAATTCCGATCACTACCACATTTCTTGCTACCTTTGGTCACCACCACAGTCCTCTCATCATACAGTCTCCCTGCCAAATCCACCGCCGACCTAAACATGCTCGGTCGGGTAGCGATCATGTGCCTGCGAATATCCGTTGGCAAGCCCTGAATGTATCACTTGATCTTTTCGTGACAGAGGCGTCACCTGATCCGGCACCATGCGTGCCATTTCATTGAATTTGGTGGTGTATTGTTGATGTATTATTGTTCTCGCTTCCAGCTACAGTAATTCCCTTTCCACCTTATCCATTACCCGGTGAGGACAGAACTCCTCAATTACCAATTTCTTCAACTCAGACCACCTCATCCTTCCAATGGCCCGACTACCCTCAGCTTGGACAATATTGTCCCACCAGCATAAAGCAGAGTCCACGAAAGAGTGGGCAACAAACTTCACATTCTGGTCCTCTCGGCACTTACTGATATTCAAAACAGCTTCCATTTCTCTCACCCATCGGTAAGCAGCAGCAGCAGTGTTGTTACCGTCAAAAGTAGGGGACATGCATCATTGAAACGCCCCGTAACTATAGCCTCGTTCCGCCTCCGGCGCAAGCTCTTCTTCTTCCTCTTCCTCTTCGTCATCAGATAGAACTATCTCAGTCTCGGGCTGTCTTCTTTCGCCCGTAGGTCTACTCCTTTCCCTTCTTTCCCCATCTCTAACAACCTTAATCACTTCGATCACCACAGACGCTAGGATCGTCTGCATGACCTGATGCACTTCCTCCACAACCGCCTCCTTCACTGAGGCTCTCAGGTTAGCACTCTCATCTCTGCCCTCCGGATGAGGGGTCTCTAGTTCTTCATGAACCACCTTTTCGGCTCTAAGCCTTCCTCTCGTGACCCGTGGTTCACCACCACATCCACCACCACCACGCGAAGCTTTTGATGATCTACCTCCAACCATCCTCTAACTCATACTAAAAGATTTAAGCACCAACACGGTCATTCAAGGGAACAACTCAGTTCATGTCAAGTATAGTAAGTCCCTAATTGCAGTGGCTAGTTGTGATTAGCCACTTACTTTACTCTTCATGCCCTAAGCATTACCTATCCTGACTACATCAGTATCTAAATCTACAAACATCACATAACCACATAACATGCACACATAGTATCGGTTAACATTACGAAAATACCTCATTGCACGCAGCTACTCGGACTGGCATCCCTTCCCTTTCCGTCCTATTTTCAGTTTAAGTTTAGGTTTATTTTGAAAAGTTGCCCATTTCACTTAAAATTTGGCTATGATACCAACTTTTAAGGCCCCGTTCCCGGGACGCTTACAGCTGGCCAATCATCGCTCGTAAGACATAATTACATTTAACTTTCATAAAACATCACAGCGGAACACCGAAATAACTTTTTCATTATAAATGCTTTTGCAAAATGATATAATATTCATTACACAATTTCATTTGTTCATATTTCAATGCAATAAATTAACAAAAGAATGCCATCCAAATGCTAAGTAGCTACCCCGCGCCATCCTCAGCAATGCTCACCTGTCAACTGGAAAATGCATAAAAAGTCAGCGTTGCTGAGTGAGTTCTAGTTTTAACATAAAACATACTTTACATTCATTAAACCATTCTTTACTTTAACATGTGATCACACATCATACGTACACAAAAATAATATCATTATTATCTTCATCATTCGTTTGTTTATCATTACATCTTTTCATTCCATCAACACCATGAATTTACCCTTCCGTCATGCATAAAGCTGGTATTGGACCAAAGTCTATCATAGACCTTCCATCATGGCGCACAGCAACCTAGCCACAGTACCGAAGACAAGCAACAATGGATCCATACAAGTGGTCAATCACAAAGAAAGACCCAGATGTGCATTCTTCTGGGGTAGCTAAGCCGCACACTGTTGGGCTAACACCCTTCATTGGGCGTGTCCTGACATACAAGGCTTGCAAGACTTATATTACTTTCCATCATTCATTAAAGCATGCATTCATTCATCATGTTCCTCTTTCATTATCTTCCACTTTACATTACATAACACTTTCGTTTCATTCATTAACATTCAACGTAAAGCAATGGGAAAATAATCATACATCACAAGGAACATAAACATAACATTCAATCATCATCATGCAGGGCATCATACATACATAACATACATCATGCATAATCATACAACATCATACATCATCATCATGCATAGGCATCAATCATACATCATGCTAAAGCATTGAATATACATCTTAACATCATGCCCATCACATCATCTATGACCTCAAAAAGTCAACTTACACAGCCTCGGGAACCTCCCAAGTCAAGGCCTACATTTTATCTTTTTCCCTGGAAAGTCAGAAAACATTCTAAGTGTTCATCCACATTCGCCTTTTGTTCATCCGCATTTGCTATAGTTCATCCGCATTTGCTATAGTTCATCCGCATTTACTAGAGTTCATCCGTATTTACTATAGTTCATCCGCATTTCCCTTTACATAGACTTTCTCATCCACATTTCCATCCGCATTTCTCATACTTAGTCAATGCTCATCTGCATTGACTTACTTGTCAGTTAATTTCCATCCGCATTTCTCATACTTAGTCAATGCTCATCCGCATTGACTTACTTAGCAGTTAATACTTATCCGCATTAACTGTTCATCCGTATTTCTTTGCATTACTCATCTGCATTTGCTTTTGCATACTTAGGCAGATTCTAATCTTAAACATATGAGCCCTAAACATCAGATTTCTGTTCCCAACCACCGTCTAAACGAGTGTATTCATAGATCATTAATTCGTTGTCGATAATCGAATTAATCATGGGGCTTTTAATCCCCATGTTTAAACGAGTGTATTCATGTGTTTAATTCCCCAAATTAGAGATGGATTGATGAAGAACAAACAAAGAATAACCTACGAACAAGTCGTGAATGGTTCGGGTAGCAAATGATGTTGATACACGAATTCACTTTGCAGAAAGCTTCCAGTAACCTCGATAATAAAAAGCCCTTTATCAGTTGTAGATTAGAAAGCTCAGAATGGGGACTTTGAATGGGTTTCAGGTCGCGATGAAAGATGACGATGGAATTTGATGATTGGATTTGTTTCAGGTGCAATTGAGTGTTGGGTTTGATTAGAGATGGCTAAACGTTCGATCTTGTTGAATTATTTGAGTTGTTACCGATGTTTAAGGCTCGAACGGCTAGTGAATTGAAGATGGTTCGGTTATGCTTTCGATTAGACTAGTAACCGACTATTTAAAGGTGATTAATTGATGCATTCAAGTTCGAAGTAGGTCAATGAAACGACTTGAGACGGTTTGGATGTTAAAAACGATTGAATTTCACGGTTTTGAGGTGGTCGGAGCTCCTGCCGGAATCGCGGGGTAAGGGGGTTTCTTTAAAGAATTACACAACTAGTCCCCGCAGTTTGTTTGTTATCACTTAATGTAACAAACTTCATTTTAAAGTTTCTAAAATGGCAAAACATACCCCCCAACTTATCTACTTTAAATTTTAAACCTTTTTAAGTTTATTAATTTTATAAATAGTTATTATTATTTTTATTATTATTATAATATATTATTATTATTACTTATTATAATTATTACTAATATTGTTACTATTATTGTTATTATCATTATTATTGTAATTAATTATTTATAAACATTAGTATTGTTCAATTCATTTGCTTGATTATTCACTTTCATACATTAAAGATTAATGACAACTAAGTAATAAGCATAATTAACCCATAAGTTTCATATTTGGCAACAATGACCCTTACAAGAATTTAACGAAACTAACTTTTAGTTAACCAAAAACACGTGATGTTACAGTCTCCCCAACTTAAAACAACTTCGTCCCGAAATTAAGAATGAAACTATACGAACAAAATGTGGGTATCTTGCCTTCATATGGTCCTCACGCTCCCAAGTGAACTCAGCTCCACACGTATTCTCCCAACGAACCTTGACGATTGGAGTAGTGGTGGTTCTAGTTTTCTTCATAATGTGATCCATAATTTCAATAGGTTTCTTAACAAAGTGCAATGACTCATCGATCTGGATGTCTTCCAGCGGAACATGCAGACTCTCGTTGGTCAAACACTTTCTCAAATTTGAGACATGGAACACAAGATGAACTCTACTAAGGTCGGAAGGTAGTTACTACATATTTGGTAGAATTTTTTACACGTGATGTTACAAGTGATGTTACAAGTGCCTTACTACATATTTGGTAGAATTTAATCTGACTTAAACTAACCATAACTTGATCATAACACACTAAATTTGAGTAAACTCGGACTTCAATATTAAGCTCATCGAATGACCTTTTTAATGACAGTTTACGAGTCTTCAAACTCAATCGGACAACTCAACAATAGCCTTAATAAGATAAGTGCGCATTTCTGCACCTTTTGTCTTGTGCTGCTGTTTAGACTTACTTACGAGTATTTTCATAAAAATATTTCTAAACGAAAGTTGTCCAGAAGACTCTGAAATAGTCAACTATAAATTTTTATAATTCTATAAAACCATTTTCTATTTTTAAAACCTATTCAAACATGTACCAAACATTCTGTCAAGAATCTAAAATTTGTGTAATAATCTTTTTTCAATCTACATTTCGCTTATTGGCATTCTCTAAATAGCCTAACTTCTTTTAATGAATTCCGATCTCAAGTTATTGTTTCTTTTTATCCTTTACAATATTACCTTTGACTCTTAAACATCCAAGCTTTCTTATGTACTCTACAACCATCATTATACAATGTGAGTTTTCCATGCTCTACTTTATTTTACACCTTTTGGGTGAACATGTTAATCGTATAAATTTACATTTGTAACATCTTGATACTTGTAACCGCATATGCAATTCATCTTTACTTTTTGTCATGGTTATTTGTAATATTGTGAGTCTTATATGATAGATACTATATGTTGACAATCATTAATTATTGCTAGCCTGGCAACGTCATAGATCTATGCGTCTGACAAGCCTATTTGGTGCTAAAGCCGAGGTTATTGCCAGCTCCTGATGACGTATGCTTGTTCATCATGAGAACCAAGTACACTTAGCTAATCATTATAAACTTGTAATTGATATTCTTGGTCAAGATTTGATTGTAGCTATATGTTATCTATAAACTTACTTTATTCGTAACCATTGACATG
>BJCM01135388.1:0-12474 GCA_018326385.1 Flaveria bidentis
ATGTAAAATCCCATCAACACCATTGTACACCATGCTTCGGTGACCCTATGCACATGGTTTCCAATTCAATTCTTCCTACTTACACACACATGTGAGTTTACACATACAAGTGGTTAGGTGACCTTTATCCCACAAATATGTTAAGCCCACCTCAAACACACAAGTTCCCTAAAAGTGGTTAGGTGACCTTTATCCCACAAATATTTCTCAAGTGATTCGAGTGTCGTGTAAAAGGATGGTGTTAAACTTGTTCCAAAGGGATTTTTGTTTTCAACAATTCTAGTTAGGAAAACTCTATGTACATTGTATTCGCATGCTTTCAAATACATGGTAACCTATGGTTCTTTTTAATAAAACCTCTTTTATTTGAAATCATTAATCCTTTTAATACCTTTTATTAACATATTAATGATTAAGAACCATGAAAATTCAGCTTGTTATGATTATTTATAAAGATTGTTAAGCATATCCACACATCAAACAATCAACATAAAACGAATAATCAAACAAGCATATACGAAACAACCACATGTGCATAACCATAGCCACTATGTTGACAACACTTGTTTGCCATCACAAGTGTTGTCATTTGGTATTTCCTAAGGGTTGAACACAATACAAAAGATGAGATCTCCAAACACCCCCACTTGAAGTTGCATCCAAATGCTTCAAGTCCTTCTCTTTGTGTCTTCCCTTTGTGCTTCCAACTTGTGCATCTTCTTTTACAAAATTTATATCCTAATACAAATTTTCTAATAAATGAAAACACACTTAATCTATCTATTACATCACCATTGAATGAATAGATAAATTACATCCAAATACAAGCACAAAAAAATAATATTACAACCCATTATGAATGAAATCAACCAAAACAAACATTCATCCAGTCCCAAATCAACACAAGGTCAAGGCTAGGTTATGAACCAATATGAAACAACATATACAACATACAAGAACCAAAATAAATCCCCATTTAACCCTATATTTTTAGCCAACATAAACCAAGAATTCTGGGTGTTTTTGTCCAAACAAAACACAATCAACCATTTGATATTTTTCTTTCAAGGTTTAATCACAAGCATGTAAGATATAACCTTGAAAGGTTGGGGATTCATTATATCACCACAAAACAGCCCCTATAAGGTTGTTAAAGTCCTATAAAACAAATTTTACAAGGACAAATGAAGCTAGTCATCCACATATCCGACTCTAGATGCCAATGTTGGGTTTGTTGGACCATTAACATAGTTGTTTAACCATTTAAACATGAAAACGCTGCGGAAATAGAGCTAAATAATATGTTACATAATCTGAAAACTTAGGCATATTATTTGTGACAACAAACCCAAGAACATAAGGATCAAATATGTGTGAATAGACTAGCGATCAAGAAGAAATAAAAACCAAACATTACCCATAATGCTACATTTGAAGAGCTGCCAAAAACGTTAGATGAACTACTTACAAAGGCTGCCAAAAAAATAAGATGTGAAGAAGGGGATGAAGTTCATGAAGGATCAAAACACCAAAGAAGATGTCCTCAAGCTTGCATACCCACAAGCATAAAGCAAAGCACCTTGTTGCTAGGATTTTAACACCAAAACGTGAAAGAATGTGGCTGCAGAAAACCCTTTCTCCAGCCTTGTTTATCTTCAAAAATGAGAGAAGATAATGGTTCTTGCATGTATGAGAGAGAGTGGAAAGTTGGAGTGTGTAACCAGTAATGGTGTTGTGTTGTTCCAAGCAACAAAAAGACCACAAGTGCCCTTATGGGCGGCCAAAAATTGTGTTTAAAATGGGTTTCCCCCCATTTTAAAACATCCATTTAATTGCTAACTAGTTATATAATAAGTTATGTAATTAACCTTTTAATTATATAACTTGCACACAATTTCATTATTTGATGTTATTGAACAAAATATCCTTATAAGTTATTCTATCTCACATACAATTTATTTAGAAAACACATTTTCTAAATTGGTGTAATTATTTAATTGTATGATCATATCATTAATTAAATATTAATTGGTGTTTGCTAAGCTTGTTATTAGGTATGACCCGACTTGGATCATAACGTACTAACCACATCAATGTTCTTTGTGTCTTGGGCATAAAGAATCCAACATGTTTACTGTTGTAAATGCAAAAGTGAAAATTTAAATTACTTTGACTATCCGTATTTGTTTACTGTTGTAAATGCGGAAGTTTTGTTCCTTCAGTTTTCTTCTATCCGCATTTGTGCACTGTGGCAAATGTGCAAGAACGAAGTTCATTAGCATTCATTCACTGAAACCAATGTGGTTGATAAAATTTGCTCAGCATTGCTCAATACAGCAAATGCGGATGATTAAACTTGTCAGGATTTGCTCACTGTAGCAAATGCGGATGATCAGACTTTGTCAGCATTTGCTCACTGTAGGAAATGCGGATGATCAAAGTTTGTCAGCATTTGCTCACTGTGGCAAATCTTATAGAGTAAAATCCATATTTACTTGACCATGTATACTTTTAACACACTAATGCGGTAGAGTACAATCTTCGTTCGCATTAGTTTTACTTGGAAATAAAAAGTTACCTGCATTGGTTATATGCATGTGTTACCTTCACCCGCATTAACCAATGCACTTACCTGTATTAAATTTTGAACTTAATCAAAACTTAATGTTTTCTGCTTTTGATTTTTCTTGTTATGAAAGTTGTCTTTGATTGAATTTGTGTCTTATGAATTTGTTGACTGTTGATTTTGTCAATTCTTGCTTGGATTGACTTGTATGTCGGAAGTGATACAAGTTTCCTATTGTTTGACTGATCTTAGACTTTTCATGCTTTCAAGAATTTCATAAACTTAGATACTATGGTATAACTTCTACATCAACACATGCATTTTCTTTTTGTTTTGATTTTTTTTATTTTTTATGAAAGTAATTTAAGATAGTAAAAATCTATATAGATTTAATCAAAAAATTTAAATTACTCCCCATAAAGTATATATCCACATCTGGATAGAAACTTTAAAGTTTTAACAAGTTTTTCACTATTATGTACATTGATTATTAATAATGAAGAGAAGTATATCTTTTGTTGGGAACATATCAATCTTACATTACGCATGTGCATCCTTTATGATAAAATGGACATGTTTATGAACTTGATGATTGAATGTATGTTTGGCCTCTTAAACTCATACCAGGTTGATATTTTGATGCAAATGATATTTATCATGTTTTTGGTTGATTTAATTATTCAATATGTACCTCACACACACAAGCATGGAATGATCAACCATCCTTATGCAATGCACGGTAGAACTTTTTCACAACTTTTCTTACGAGGTTACTTAAGTTATGTGAACTCATTTTCACTGATCCTCATTGGGATTCTTTTACTTTGATCCTTTACATGATGATCCATGTTGGGATTCTTTTCACTTCACTTTGGAAGGTGATCCATGATAGGATTCTTTTGTTTATGTAGATTCATCCAATTTAGATGTGTTCCTCATTCGGAATCTTTTGGATTAGTACATTTGCACTATGTGCAAGTTTCATAAGGTCTTTGCTTAGCAAAACAAAGATGAAACTGGATGTAGGTGAAAGAGATTCATAAAGTATCATTACCTGGTGCATTTAGCTTACTACACACACATGCACTCAGATAAGCCAATACATACCTGTACTTTGTTATGAGTGTTTCACTATTGAATAAGATTTAATTCATCACTTTATGTATCTTCTCTTCCAAGTTGAGCCTACCAACATATATGGTAAGTCATGACAGTCTTGCAATTTTTGAAATTAAGCACAGTGAATGATATAACGACTATAATTATATCATTTCCCATTTGATATTCTATTATTCATAAAACTTTACTTCTTTTTGTGGTTTTCTAGTATTTTGGACTTCTTTTTGATCTTTTGATTGGTTTTACTCAAGGTTAATCATGCCAATTGATTGAACTAGGAATTCAAACCTACTAGGTGCAAATGCCTTTGTGAATAAATCAGCCAATTGATTTTTAGTGGGTACTTGAATCAATTTGCTTAGCCCTGTTTCAGCACAGTCACTCAAAAAGTGATATCTAATTTCAATGTGTTTTGTTTTTGAGTGCTGAAAAGTATTATTTGTAATAAAAATAGCTGATGTGTTATCAATGTGAATTGATGTGTGCAAGAAGTTAAAACCATAATCAAGCATCTGGTTTTGAATCCAGAGAACTTGAGAGCAACAAGTTGATGCTGCAATATACTCTGCTTCTGTTGTTGATACAAATACGTTTGTCTACTTCTTGCATTACCACGAGACCAGTTTGGGACCAAGAAATTGACAACCGCCTCAGGTGGACTTTCTGTTGAAGTTTCATCCTCCATAATCACTATCTGTGAAGGCATGGACATTGAAGTCTCCTTCCTTTGAATACCATAACCCAAGAGCTGGTTTTCCCTTCAGATATCTTAATATCCTCTTGATTACATTCACAGGTAATTCTTTTTTATCAGCTTGATATCTGGTACACACACAAACAACAAACATAATGTCAGGCCTACTACGTAACATCCTGTATTTTTATGTTAATTAAAAGTTAATGTCGTTTATTCTTGTAAGGACTATTTATGTCCATTATGAAATTTGTGATTTACTTATGCTTACTTGTTAGTTTGCCATTAATAATTAATACAACACTTAATAATATAACTATTAAACAAAAATAAAAATATTAATTATTATAATAACACTAATAATAATATCATTAATACTAATGATAATAATGATAATAATAATAATAATAATAATAATAATATTGTTAGTAATAATAATAATTTGTAAAAATTATTCAACTTAAAAATGTTTAAAACTTGGATTGAAAAACTCAAGGGGGCTTTAATGTCATTTAATAAACTTTAAAATAGAAGGTTTGTGCATAAAATAATAAACATCCATAAGTTGAGGGACTGTTTGTGTAAAATTAAAAATAAAAACCCCAAAATGGTATCTCTCTCCCCGTAAATCCTGCGGCCACCGCGGCCACCTCTGGCCGAAGTCCTGCGAGCCATGAAACCCTCAAATGTTGTCGATTCATGATCTAAAACCGTTCCCAAACCGTTCTTGAACACAATTCGAACTTAAACGCATCATTTAATCGGGTTTAAAGCGTCGGTTACAAAGAACAATCGATCGAATAACCCACACCTTAAAGTTTTTAGCCATTCGGGCATTAACTCACAATAATAGTCTAATTAAGCGAACATGAACAATCATATACCTAATGCTAATCGATTTCAACTCTCAATTGCATTTGAAACCAACGTTAACATCCATTTCGATTTCGACCTTAACCGCTAGCCTGCAACCACGCAAACACCATCTCCCGCCCTTCGAAACCTAAAATTAATTGAGGATTTTGATTCGTGACTTTTTGAAGAAGCTTCACACAAAGTTAATTTGATTATCGTCAAAATTTCCCCATCAATGGAACGTACGTTGGTCGCAGCTTGTTCTCGTATGTTCTTAATCTCGTTTCAATACAAACCGAGTAAGATTGATATACCTACACACTCGTCTATACATGATGAGCAAAAGCCCCATGATTATAGGCTTTAACAAAATCAATCTGATGTTTAATTGGATCAATCTGATTCTAGGGTTTATGTAATTTGCGGGAGTTCATTGGGGTTGTGTTTTTATGATTTTTAAAACTAACATAATCGCAGCTGAGGCCTTTGGATCACTGGTTAAGACACATGTACTCTAAACATGAGGTCCCGGGTTTGAACCCGGGGACCCTCATGTATTTTTTAAGGCTCTTAGCCTAAAGATTAATTATGGAAAAATTCTTAATAAGTATAAAAAGTGTGCTTATAAACTCTAAATATTTTTGTGGCTACCAAATGAATTGATGGAATTTTTTTATTATATTTAAATAACTAAATAATTTTTAATAAATCTTTTTCTTGGTTTAATCCTATGGATTTCAAATAATATAGTAGGGTTATTTACTTATAGGATGGACTTAACTTATTGTTTTAACTTACTAAATCATTATTTGCTCAAATGATATATTTAAATTATTTTCGTGATAAAATAGATTGTAAATATTGTTGTAACTCACTAAATAAATATTTTATTTAAATAATAAGTATATATTATTGTATATAAAGAGGGTTATTTTAAAAGTTATAAATGTTACTAAATCTTGTAACGAAGCTTTATTACAAATGGCTTCCCTATAAGTTTATACTTAAATGTTTAACTTCTATAATTCATTTCTTTTATTAATTATTAAAATCTCCAAGTACCAAATTGCATCTAAGATCCCAATTCTCGTTAACTCCTTAAACACATTAATAAAACTTAAAGTCATGTAATTATAATTTTAGGTATCTTGTGAAGGTTTGCGTTGAAACGTTTATTTATATTACTTAATAATCATCTTTCTCGTGCTTATTTGCCAATTGAGTATTTCTATACCCCTTCTTATATTTTCACACTTTGGGGTGAAACATGTTACCTTATAATCGTTGCATTTGTAAAACGTTTGATTCTTGTAAACTTATGGCAATTCACTTGTATGTTGTGGTTAGTTAATCTTTGTAGCTACCATGTAATGTCGATAATATGTACAATCATTAACTATTGCTAGCCTGGCGACGTCATAGATCTATGGACCTGACAAGCCTACTTGTTTAATCCAAGTACACTTTGCTAATCGTATATATACTTGTAAACGTTTGAGACTTGTAAAAATCTTTCAAGGTTAGATTGTGCATTCTGTTTTACATCCCTAGTTACTTTGTTCTCTAACCTACAACATGAACTGCAATCTTTTATATACTTATGTATTGAAAACTATGGAAATCACCCACGTTATTGTTGACCTTTTATTTTTAACATGTATCAGGAAATGCTCATGTATGATTACTACTCTTTGAAGCTTATCACATCTAGGATTGGACCTAGAGAAATGGATAAACTTGTTATATTTAAATTTTATACATGATGTTATCTTTGTTTGAGACTTATGCTTGTAACGTTGTAATTAAAACTTATGATTAATATATTTGGATTTAATATAAGTGTTATGTGGCTATGAACGATCTTAACTCTCACATGTCCACGTTTCCACCGTCAAGGTTGGGGTGTGATAGATTGGTATCAGAGCTCATAACTATATGAATTTAGGTTATTAGAAATGGTGACCTAGACTATAGTTTATGCATGAACCTTAAAAAATAATATTAATATTCTTGTAAAAGTATATTGTTTTGCATGCTACATAATGCTATTCCATACTTATGTGCAACTTGATGCTTTAACATAGTATTGCCTTGTAATTGTTAAAACTTTGTTACTTGTCTCCCTAAACTTATCCTTGACTCTTTGACTCTCCCCGACAAGTGAAACTTCTTAATCTTATTCTCGACGACACATGGAATCGTATACTTATGCTTATGACTTGGATCTTTAGACTTATGTCTAATCTATGAAAATCTCATCAAGGTTTTGATTTCATGAACCTAAGAAATTTGTGTGACTCATAGACACCTGTATTCTGGTTTTCCTTACAAAAGGCCTTCGGGCTAAGGTAAGCATTTCGCATAAATCCTACGGGACTAGTCATGCTTACCTGGGGATTTCTGGGACGAGTGATAAACTATGGTCAATATACACAAGTTCCTAAGGCAAATGAGCCAATTCACCTTGACGTGTCAACGTTTCGAAATAGTAATGCGTTACTAAATGGAATCATTCCTTGTACCTTAAAACTCTTAGCCTATCCTTGTTTACATTACTATCCTTTGTTATCCTCATTCTCGTGTCTTTGGAGTTCGAGCCTATACTTTCTAAGCCGTGTTTTAATCTGGAAAGATCCTTCACGATCGAAGTCGCCGATGGAAAATCTATGGTTGTTGACGTCGTAATACTTGATTGTAACTTGAGCCTTAATGAACACGAATTTTGCATCAATCTTATTCCAATGAAAATATGAAGCTTTGATGTTATTGTTGGCATGGATTGATTAGCCAAGCATCGTGCGGAAATTCTATGCTTCGAGAAGTGCATCCAAATCCCTTTACCGACTGGTGATACTTTGAAAGTCTTTGGGGAGAAATCATCCCAAGGACTCAAACTTATGTCTTCCATCTTGGCCCGCAAGTGATTAAGTAAAAACTACATGCCTTTAATGGCAAATGTAGTTAATACGAAAGCTAAGGGTAAGGAATTGAAAGACATTCCTGTCGTGCGGGACATTCCCGAGGGTTTTCCCTAGGATCTTAAGGGACTACCTCCCGTGCGAGAAGTTGAATTCAAGATTGACTTAATCCCTTGTGCAAACCCGGTGGATAAATCACCTTATCTTCTTGCACCGTCTGAAATGCAAGAAATAGCTAGTCAACTGCAAGAGTTTACCAATAAGAGATTCATTCATCCTAGTTCATCACTGTGGGGTGCACCTGTGTTGTACGTAAAGAAGAAAGATGGTTTATTTCGTATGTGCATTGACTATCAAGATCTCAACAAGGTTACTCTCAAAAACCGATACCCTCTTCCTTGAATCGATGATCTCTTCGATCAACTTCAAGGAGCAACTCAATTCTCAAAGATTGATCTACGTTCTGGGTATCATCAATTACGTGTTCACGATAATGACATTCCAAAGACCGTTTTTCGTACTCGATATGGACACTACGAGTTCATGGTTATGCCTTTTGGCTTGACTAATGCGCCTGCCGTGTTCATGGATCTCATGAATCGAGTATGTAAACCGTATTTGGATAAGTTTGTGATCGTGTTCATTGATGACATTCTTATCTATTCCAAGACGAAAATCGATCACGAGACATACTTGTAACAAGTTCTCGAATTGTTGAAGAAGGAACAATTATATGCCATGTTTTCCAAGTGTGAGTTCTGGCTAGAGGAAGTGCAATTCTTAGGGCATGAGGTGAATAGCCAAGGAATTCACGTTGTTCCTACTAAAATAGAAGCCGTGAAGAATTGGTGTGTTCCCACAACCCCAACCGAAATTCGTTCTTTGTTGGGCTAAGCGGGATATTACCGTAGGTTCATAGCAAATTTTTCGAAGATTGCTAAACCATTAACGGCGTTAACCCAAAAGAACTGACTTTGTGAATGGGGACCCGAACAAGATAAGGCTTTCGAGACATTGAAACGCAAGTTGTGTAACGCTCCTATACTCACACTCCCCGATGGAAATGACGACTTTATCGTGTACCGTGATGCCTCTAATCGAAGTCTTGGTTGTGTTCTCATGCAACGAGGCAAAGTCATAGCATACGCATTGACGCAATTGATGGTTCATGAAGTGAACTACACAACCCATGATCTTGAACTTGGTGTTGTGGTTTTCGCTTTGAAGATCTGGCGACATTATCTTTATGCGACGCAATGCATAGTTTACACCGATCATAAAAGCCTCCAACACATGCTCAACCAAAAGGATCTCAACATGAGACAGAGACGATGGATTGAGTTGATTTGCCACTACGACTGAGACATTCGCTACCACCCTAGAAAGACAAATGTTGTAGCCGATGCGGTGAGTCACAAGGTCCACAACAAGATTGTCTCGCTCCATGAAATCCGAGATTGAAGGCAATGGTTTGATACGCTAGGTGAATTTGATTCCGAGATTCATGTAGATGTCAACGAGGCTACTATCATGCTTCAAAACATAGGGATCAATAGTGACCTCGAGTTATGCATTCGCGAGGCTCAACAAGCGGCATTAATTGACGAAGGGAAAGATGAAGATTTGATGATTAACATTCGGTCGCAACTAGAGACAAAAACCGAATGGCATGTGGTACTTCTTGAATCGACTTTGGATTCCGAAACGTGATAACTTTCAGCACTTCATCATGAACGGACTCATCAAGCTCGATACTCCATTTGTCCTGGCTCCGATAAGATGTGCATGGACCTTCGTGGTCAATATTGGTGGCCTGGAGTGAAGAAAGATATCGCGTCTTATGTTTCCAAGTGTCTCATGTGTGCAAGAGTCAAAGCTAAGCATCAACGATCAAGTGGTTTACTTAACCAACCGGAAATCCCTATATGGAAATGGGAAGATATATCCATGGATTTCATAACCAAGTTACCTCATACTCCTTGTGGTCATGATAGCATATGGGTGATTATTGACCGTTTGACCAAAACGACACATTTCATACCAATACGAGACACATACAAAGTTTCAAGACTGGGTCGCATCTACATTGATGAAATTTTGAGTCGTCATGGCATGTCGTTGCACATCTTATCTGACCGAGACGCTCGTTTCACTTCGCACTTTTGGTCATCTATGCAAGAACTCTTGGGTACTCAATTGGATTTAAGTACGGCTTACCATACTCAAACTGATTGTCAAACCGAACGAACAATCCAAACCCTCGAGGATTTGTTACGACTATATGTCCTTGACTTTGGTGGTGATTGGGATACTCATTTATCGCTCGTAGAATTTTTGTATAACAATAGTTATCACTCGAGTATAAAGATGGCACCATTTGAAGCACTTTATGGTCATTAATTCCGATCACCGATCTGCTGGACTGACATTGGAGAAAACTTCATCACTTGTCCTGAACTTATACAAGAAACGACCGATAAAGTCTCCGTAATCCGCATGAACCTTGAAGTGGCAAGAAGTCGACAAAAGAGTTATGCCGATAAGCGTCGTAAGCCATTGGAGTTCCAAGTTGGCAACATGGTTCTTCTTAAGGTTTCACCGTGGAAAGGTGTTGTTCGCTTTGGGAAGAAGGGTTAACTAGCTCCAAGATTTGTAGGACCTTTCAAAATCCTGAAAAGGATTGGGAAAGTGGCTTATAGACTGGAACTACCTTCCGACCTTAGTGGAGTTCATCCTGTGTTCCATGTCTCAAATTTGAGGAAGTTTTTGTCCGACGAGAGTCTGCATGTTCTACTGGAAGATATCCAGATCGATGAATCATTGCACTTTATTAAGAAAACCTATTGAAGTTATGGATCGTATTATGAAGAATACTAGAACCACAACTACTCCAATTGTCAAGGTGCGTTGGGAGAATAAATGTGGAACTGAGTTAACTTGGGAGCGTGAGTACCATATGAAGACAAAATATCCGCATTTATTCGCTTAGTTCATTCTTAATTTCGGGATAAAATTCTTTTAAGTTGGGGAGACTGTAACATCCTGTATTTTTACGTTAATTTTTAGTTAATATCGTTTATTCTTGTAAGGACTACTTATGCCCATTATGAAATTTGTGGTTTACTTATGCTTACTTGTTGGTTTGCCATTAATTTTTAATATAACACTTAATAATATAACTATTAAATAAAAATAATAATAATAATAATTATAATAACACTAATAATAATATCATTAATACTAAGGATAACAATAATAATAATAATAATAATAATAATAATAATAATAATAATAATAATAATAATAATTATAATAATGTTATTAATAATAATAATTTGTAAAAATTATTGAACTTAGAAATGTTTAAAAATTTGATTTAATAAGTCAAGAGGGTCTTAATGTTATTTTATAAACTTCCAAATAGAAGGTTTGTGCATAAAATAATAAACATCCATAAGTTGAGGGACTCTTTCTGTAAAATTAAAAATCAAAACCCCCAAATGGTTTCTCTCTCCCCGTAAATCCGGTGGCCGCCGCGGCCACCTTCGGCCGAAGTCCGATAAGCCCTGAAACCCTCAAATGTCGTCGATTCATGATCTAAAACCATCCCCAAACCGTTCTTGAACACAATTCGAACTTAAATGCATCATTTAATCGGGTTTAAAGCACCAGTTACAAAGAACAATCGATCGAATAACCAACACCTTAAAGTTCTTAGCCGTTCGGGCATAAATTCCCAATAATAGTCTAATTAAGCAAACATGAACAATCATATACCTAATGCTAATCGATTTCAATTCTCAATTGCATATAAAACCAATGTTAACATCCTTTTCGATCTCCACCTTTACCGCGCGCCTGCAACCACGCAAACACCATCTCCTGGCCTTTGAAACCTGAAATTGATTGAGGGTTTTAATTTGTGACTGTCTGAAGAAGCTTCACACAAAGTTTACTTGATTATCATCAACATTTCCCTATCAATGGAACATACATTCGTTGTGGCTTGTTCTCGTATGTTCTTAATCTCGTTTCAATACAAACCTCGTAAGATTGATATACCTACACACTCGTCTATACATGATGAGCAAAATGATGGGTTTGATGGACCAAAAACAAAGTTGTTTAACCATTTTAAACATGAAAACGCAGCGGATAAAAGCCCTAATAATATGATTCATAATCTGAAATATTAAGGTTCTTTACTTTGTTTTAACAAACCCAAGAGCAAAGGATCATTCATATGTGTTTGAACAAGCTATCAACAAGATATAACAACCAAAATAGAACAAGGAAACTACCTTTCAAGCTGCTGAAAATCG
>BJCM01135404.1:0-31042 GCA_018326385.1 Flaveria bidentis
AGTTGAACCAAAGATGATGTCATCCACATACACTTGAACTAGCAATATGTCATTTCCCTGTCTTTTGATGAAGAGAGTTCCATCTATAGTACCTCTTCTTATCAATGTTTGCAAAGATACTTAGACAGTGTCTCATACCACTTCCTGGGTGCCTGATGCAGCCCATAAAGAGCTTTGTCAAGCTTGCAGACATAATCAGGATGATCAAGATCTACAAAACCAGGTGGCTGTTTGACATATACCTCTTCATCAATCACTCCATACAGAAAAGCACACTTCACATCAAACTGAAAGACCTTGAAGTTCTTGGATGCAGCAAATGACATAAATATCCTAACAGCTTCTAGTCTTGCTACTGGAGCAAAGACATCAGTGTAGTCAATCCCTTCTCATCCTTGAACAACTAGTCTAGCTTTGTTCTTAATGATGATGCCTCTGTCATCCTTCTTATTCCTAAACACCTATTTGGTTCCAATGGTAGTCTTCCTATAAGGAAAAGGACAAAGGTTTCAAACTTTCTGCCTTTTGAGTTGAAGCAGCTCCTGTTGCATAGCTTCAACCCAACTTCCATCCTTTAGAGCCTCATCAACTTTCTTTGGCTCTATCTGGGATAGAAAGCAAGAGTGAAGACAAACATTTGCTTCATAGGTTTGTCCACTTGTTCTTACCCCTGTGACAACATCTCCAATGATGTTTGTGGTGGGGTGAGACTTGTGGATCCTAAGCTGAGGGATCACAACAAGTTGCTAAGAAAGATCTAAATTAGAGAAATTTAGATCTGGCATAAATGTTTCTCCTACCACATCAGCACACTTATCAAGAGAAACTTGATACAAGCAGTGTGTGACATCATTGATGTTATCATCTATGGTGTGGTTAGTAGCATCATGAAATTCTTGATCACTGTCACCACCACCATTGTTGTCTTCCATAATTGAGGTATTCTTATCTGGTTGTGGAGCCTCTAAGCTGGAATTTAAAGGTACCCCAGATGTATCAGCTGAGTTTGTTATTGTAGTGCTGACATAAACCTCATTTGCATAGTTCCAACTGGAGCTGAAGATGTATGACTTGAAGATCTTCTTAGCTCAAATCTTGGATCAGGATCACTTGTATTTAGATTTTCTGCAGATCCTGAAACATTCTCACAAGATTTGTTAAAACAGTTAGTAACTAAATCAAGATCAAATAACCAATTAGGACCAGAATTAGCCACACAGGGTGTGTGTTAATTGAAAGTCACATTGGCTGACTCTTCAACAATTCTAATTCAAAGAAATTTTTGAGGTTCTGACATCGTAAAACCATCAAACAACACGAAAACTAGAGCAATCAACAACAAAATTCAAAACTTTCGCAACAATTGAAAAGGCTAACATCAAAAAAACCAAATTCAACAACATCAAACGATATATAAGTAGAAAACTAAACCAATCAAATTTCATTAAACCAGTTACAAATGATACCCATACATCTATATTCATAACAATCAGAACGAGGATGAATGTATGGTTATCAAATCAAATGCGAAACTATCATGAATATTTAGAACAAAGAAAACAAAACTTGAGGTCGGCGGTGGCTATAGGGGGTGGCAACAGGCTGGTGGGGTCTGCGTGGTTGGAGGTCGGCGACGGGGGGTTGTAGGTCGGCGCGGGTGGAGGTCGACGGTGGCTGCTTGGGCCGCGGTGGCTGGAATTGGTTGCGGCCGGTGGCTAGTGGGCCGGCGGTGGTGAGGGGAAGGAGATGGGGGAGGTCGATGGTTTTGGGGGGAAACAGATAGGGGAGGTCGATGGTTTGGGGGAAGGAGGAGAAAACTTTTGTTTTGTATGAATAAAAGGTTAGAAAAGCTTAGAAGTAGATGTGTAATGTCTTCTCCACGCAGACCTCATGAAGACCTTTTATAATGGAAGGTCTTCCAAAAAACAAACAATCTGCAGAGCTCAAAGTCTGCGCGTGGTCTGCATAACGCAGGCAAAAGAGCTCAGGAAGTGCTTCTTAGAATAAACAAAAACCCCTTTTGGATCCTTCATTAGGCTCTCTTAACCAATCATCTGTATCATTTTGGATCCTTCATTGGGCTTTCGTCTTTTGCATAGAGCTTCCTTGTAGGAAGCATTAGGCTATCATGACAAAGGAAGTATGTGGTTATGTAACTATAGAATAGTTAGGTCTCCTAACCAATCGTTTATATCTTTTTGGATCCTTCATTGGGCTCTCGTCTTTTGCATAGAGCTTCCTTATAGAAAGCATTAGGCTATCAACCGGCTTGCAACCTAACAATCCACACTCATATAGACGTCAAAGAAATACTTCTGCTAAGAATGATGTATACTTGTGGCGAACGATATACTTCTATGCCAAGGAAGTACCGAAGTCGACCTAAGTAGTTGATTTAGAACTAAAAAACTGTTTGAGCTTTGTGGTCCTGGCCTCCTCATCATGGAATGTGATACTTTTATGCCAATGAGAAAAAAGTATAATCGTAATTAAGTGCTATACATCTCATCTTAATAATCTTTCATGACAACTGAGAACATGATCTTTGACGTCTGTTTCCGTATCAGTCAACATGAGTCATCCAACCTTGATCAGTTCCTTCTCCTCTAAATCGTCTATCTTGCACATAAAAAATGTGCCTTACCATTGAAAACTTGCTATCTTATCCAACATGCTACAATTCTTACCTCGAGAATCCACCGGCCACAATTACCTCTAACTGTTAGCCTCCAACAACAGTCCTTTAGAACTGGTTCTGCCAATTAACAATCATCCTATGGCCCAACATAATGGTACACAATCAATCGCTAATCCTCATCCTAAATATTTACTTTGAACCATGATTGTGGATCACTTATCTATAATGTTTCTATAGTTAGTGTTTCCTTTATTTCTAATCTACAATAGGGCATTTATCCTATCTTGAAGCAATGGTTGATGAACAAAAACATTACACTCAAATTGTAATTAGGAGTTAGTTGTTATGTTTAAAGACTGTTACTGGATTTTTATTCTCAAAGTAGCTCATCTGACAACCTGATCACCTTTGGTCTACTAGTTAAAAGATTAATTTTAATTATTTGTTTAAGTGTTATGAGATAATAGTTTGAGTTAATTATATTAGTATGTTTATATTGGTAGGAGATTGAATCAAATAAGGATATGTTAAAGTTGTTTTCGGAGGTAGTATTTGATTTGAATAAGTTTTCTAGTTTGAGTCAGTCTATGATTCATGATGATCAATTCTTGTTTAGTATAAATAGGTAATTTTGGATTTAGTTTCTTTGTGGTTTTGTTTAATATTTTGTTTTAGAGTCATGACTTGAGTTTAGTCATCGAATCCTAGTGTGTTTTTATGTTGGTAGGATAATTCTAGGCCAACTATTAGTATCAAAACGGGACGATCAAGACATGTGAGAGGGGACGATCAAAGAAATATGTGAAGACGATCGAGCAAGAGGTGTTAGCAACAACCAAGGACCAAGAGCCGTGATGAGAAGATCGAGACCACCAAGTGGAGAAGAATCACATATGTGGCAAAGAGGAGTGTGAAAATTAATTGGAAAAAGGGAAAATCAACTAGTTGGCAGAAAGCGATTTGAGGCGACTAATGTGGTTGGATTGGTGAAGGGGAAAAAAAAATAGAAGCAAGCATACACGCACCTCATTTGAAGTAGTCAAACACACACACCTTAATAAACTCAAGGCTGGAAAGCGAAGAAAGCTGAAAAAAGGCTATCTAGCAACAAAGATCACATTGAAGATCGTCTGGTTTTGCTCTAGAAAAAAAAAATGAAAATTCATTAAAGTTTACAACCAAGAGAAGGAAAAACAAAGATCGGATAGCTTGAGTTTGTATGTGGAAGATGAATATGAAGATTATGATTGTGATTATAATGATGGAGATAGAGCTCCCAAGATAGATTGGGTTGGTTAAAGAAAGTGGTCTATGTGATCGAGGAATGGATCAAAAGCAAATTGAAGATTCAATCGGTCCATGAATCAAATAGAAAACATGAGGGTCTGCTTACGAATTTAAGATATATTGGAGGAACACATCAAAGATTTTAGGGGGGGGGGGTATAAAGGGTTAATATGGATTAATGGTTTAAGTGTTAGGAGATAATTGTTAGAGTTTATTTTATTAGTATGTTCTTCTTCGTAGGAGATTAAGTCAAATAAGGATATGTTGAGTTATTTAATGAGTTAGCATTTGAGATGATTAAGTTTTCTAGTTTTAGTCGGTTTAGGATTCTTGGTGATTAAGTTTTCTTTAGTAAATATAGGTGTTTGGTGTTGACTTTCTTTGTGGTTTTGTTTATTATTTGTGATTTGAGTTTTGTCATTAAATCCATATGAGTTTGAGTGTTGTTCTAGGCCAACACTAGTTTCCAAATGATACACCTAGATATATGGCTTTATCTATAATGACACATTTGTCTTTTATTGCCAAAATCACTAGTAAACACACATTGTTTATTTATAGTAGTTATATGTAATAATATTGGTATCTTAATCAACATTATGATCAAAGAAATTGAAATACGCTTAAGGTAGATCACCAAGTCTTCTATAGGCATTCGTGCTCATACTGCACATACTTAATAGCGTCTATTGATGATATGATAAATGATCTCATTGATATCTGACAGCTATATGGTCATTTATTTAAACACTTAAAGACTAAGGATGTAGGAAGGCTCGAAATTTTTGATTCGTCATTGCATAATCAACGGTCAGAATTTTGACATTTCGCACCTTAATGAAGTTAGTCTATTAGATTGCAAACTAGTTGACATTCCGATGGATCCTAATGTTAAACTCCCCAAAAAGGAGGCTCTCGTAGATCAAGGGAAACTCCTAACGCCAACAAGTGAACGATAGGGTTAGGCATATCTTGTATTGCTTTACGAATCATGAATACAATCTCTCTTTTACATCCATTGGATGCAAATGGATGCGAACAAGAAGCAAGCTTATGAATTAAAGCCCATGGTCAATGTATCGAGGAATAGGCGAGCCTTTGATAGCTCCATTGTCATTCGTCCCTAAGAAGTAATCAGTATCATGGAACTATGATCAAGACTCCAAGTATGAAGGAAAAAGAGAACACAACAACTTAGTATTATATTGACTTAATAGTTATGGTTGATAACAAACAAACAAACAAACATACCCATTATATCCCGGTCATACTTTGACTATGTGTAGGGTCTAGGAAAGGTTGGGTGGGGGGCTGCTTCCAGTGAGACCTCTAGCTCCATTAATAGTTATGATTGATAAGCATGCACTGTGAACGTAATATCAACTATCAACTCTTATTATGTAAAAGATGTTCGCTTGGTTAATGAGATCTATGTAATGAACTTCTCCCCTATTTGAGGTACTTTGTAGTTAGAAAGACAAGGGTAACTTGGTTGAGGAGTGTGAAATTTTTATACGTGTTAGGATTTGTTATGTAGCTTACTATAGTCTATGGTACATTTATGTTTGTGCAGTCATAATCATCTTGTTGAATTTTTTCAGGAATTTGAGGGAGTTGTTCAAGTTAGATGCTGCAGATTATATGATGTCTATATGTGGGGATGATGGCTTAAGAGAGCTTTCTTCTCCAGGGAAAAGTGGCAGCATTTTCTATCTCTCTCATGATGACAAATATGTGATTAAAACCTTAAGATCATCCGAGCTCAAGGTTTGAATCTACTGAAACATGTGTTTGGCCCTTATGGAAGTTATTTACCATGTCTTTTACAATTATTCAGTGATTGTGTACATACGTCCTACTTTATGTGATGCCTCTTTGTGTTTCTTTAATGCCATCTTTCATATTTTTTGCACTGCTCCCTTATTTGGTCATTGCTATCACCATTTTGCATTATATAATGTAAGCAACCACTCTAACAATTTCCTTATTTTCCCTCCATATGGTCTTACAAGTTTAGGCTCAACCAAAGAGTTTGGAAGAGATTCATGTTGACTAATATGTAGAGGTGCATGGTAACATAGGAATACTAAATGCAACAAAAGTGAAGGATTGTGGCAAATTGTTTCTTTTTTCCTTGTGTTGATGTGCTTAAAGCTTTGTTTTTTGGTACTCCATGATTACTCATAGGAGAAGCCTAGACTAGCAATGGGAAGCACTTTAATTCAAGCCCTCATGCCATATGACTTGGATTTTGCATAACTGTGGTAAAGAGATATTGAACCTACCTTACATTCTCTACCCAAAATATTTTCTCATCACCAGCTACTCTATTTGAAAGCTTAATAAGATACTACCAATATAAAGACAGATTGTAGAGTCCTCTCTTTCCAAGGAAATAACAATGTCTACCTTTCATCCCCATTGATTTCCGCTTCAAGATTGAGCATTTCCCACTTACCTGAAATTGGTTACTTATAATAGGAGATTACATACTATGCACATATTCTCTATTATTTGATTATACACAATATCATTTTGTTCTTTCCATTTTCCTTCAACATATGCAGCTCCTATATATGTTGACAAAATAAACATGCCTGTATGAGCAACTTCTATTCTAAGGAAGTAGTTTAGTCTTCCAAATACTTTAAGTTCCTTGGAAATGTGTCTGAATACAAGATTGTCAGGGTGAGGGTGTGGGTTTTGGTACTACTAATTGCAATATTATTGATGTCATCACATTTTAGTTTTGAATTTTGATGACGTGATGATGGCAAGTGTCCTGAAAGTTCTTTTTTATGTAATGAATTGACATTCGAACATGATACATGATAGTTGTAGTTCTTGACAAAGTGGTTTATATACTTTCTGCATGCATGTCTGCTTTCTTCCTTGGTTTGTTCCTGCACAGTACTGCTTTCCCTACTTTAAACGAGCTTACACTATATATTTTCATGGTTTAGGAATTGTGCATTTTTGTTTCTGAATGAAAAGTAAATCTTTGGTAATTGTTTTATGATGTATCTTAGGTTTTACTGAAGATGCTTCCAAGCTATTACAATCATGTGCAGGCACATGATAACACCCTTATCACTAAATTCTATGGCGTCCATGAGATAACACTAAGAGGTGGCAAGAAGGTATCTGATCTTTTGTCCACTAGTTCTGGTTTCCTTAGTTTATCATGATTGATACAAATCACTTTTTTATTTTCTCATGTTTAGGTACAGTTTGTGGTCATGGGAAATATGTTTTACACAGAACTGCGGATACACCGTCGTTATGATTTAAAGGGTTCTTATCAAGGAAGATGTACAGATAAAGATGACATAGAAGAGGGTACCACATTGAAAGACCTTGATCTCGCTTATGATTTCCATATGGACAAGTCATTGCGTGACGCACTTTTCAAGTAAGTTAGTTATTTAACACCTTTCTTTTTCATTTATATTATTATTTATAACTGGATATTTCTCCCAACTTTTGCAGACAACTCTATCTAGACTGTACATTTTTAGAATCTCAACAGATTATAGATTATAGCCTTCTTCTGGGATTGCATTTTAGAGCTCCTGAGCATTTGAAGGCTCACTTGGAACCACCAGATGCATTCCACAGGCCTCAGAAAACTCCTACTGATGATAGTAAGTTGCCTTTATTCTTAAGCTTGTAATGATCTATTCTTAGGATCTTAACAGATTCTATATCACTTTTAAACACTACTATCATGTATGTACATTTCTCCTTATTCGAGGTTAGATGATATTTATAGATATCCTGTGTTTTTTTAAGGTTTAACATGTCATATGGACCTTTCGATTCCTCCAAAGGGACTTCTCCTAGTGACACATGAACCGAGTTCTGTAAACACTGCACCAGGCCCACACAGTAGAGGAAGTACCTTGAGGGCATATTCTGTAGGGGACAAGGAAGTTGATCTCCTTCTTCCTGGTACTGCAAGGTATTGGGTTTACGGTGGAATGTTTCTTGTTCAGTACTATTATTGTTTTGGAGAGATTGCACAAAATGTTTTATGCACATAGTTGTGAATAGAGTAGTATGTATTTCCATAACAATTAAAACTAAATTAGAGGTAGCAAAATGGGCAGGTACGGTAACGGGTCAAATTGGGTCAGGTCAGGCAACTCACAGACTATTTTCTTGTTTTAAGTTATACATTCATAAATAAAAATTGTGCTTAAAATGATTATGAAAGTATCATATTGCAAAAATAATCTAATTTACTTTATGTGACTTAGGAATTGTGTATACATTTGTGTGCAGTGTGCATTTTAGATTATTTCAATCTATTTGACCTGTTTCATGTTCACTAAAATCCTTCAGCTAACCAATTTGACTGGTTAGAGATAGATATACCCAAATTGGCCCATTTCTATATCAATATATGAATATTGCCTTCTCTACTTAAAATTATGTCAGCCGTTGGGCATTGGTAATTGCAAAATGACCCTTTTGATTGCATAAGTCAAAACGCAAATTATGTTCGGGCAGTGTTAGTCTCGTCATCTCTACTTAAAATTATTTCTAGAGGACTTCAATCCATTTGACCTGTTTCATTTTCAGTAAAATCCTCAGCTAACCGATTTGACTGGTTAGAGATAGATATACCCAAAAATGACCCATTTCTAGGTAGATATAAAAAATTATGTCAACTGTTGGTTATTGCAAAATTTGCCCTTTTGACTTGCATCAAGTCAAAATGCAAGCTATGTTCGGACAGTGTTAGTCTCGTCAATGAATTGTTTTTTGTTGAATTCATATATTAAGTAGGGTGACTCCAGTCTATTAAAGTTTGTTGGCTTTGAGAGGGTAGTGTTCACATGCACTCATGCAGCCTCATGCTTGCAGTTTGCAAAGACGTTTCAGTGACTTGAACTATGACCTTCGGGTCAAGAAAGAAGGAAAGACTTGCCTAATTTTATTGTCCATACCTCAAGGGTAATAGGTGGAATTATTGTTCCATTTACTTATTAATGGGTGAAATAAAAAGACAGCTGAAAAGGTTTCATGTCAAATGGATGAGAAAGTTGTCCAAAGTCTATTTTAATTCATACAACTTCTTATATCAATTTATTGAAAGATTTTAAATATTATCATAGTAGTATTTTTTTTTGTAATTACAATCAACACATTAATTAATTATTATTTGGAGTCCAAGACCAAGATGTTTTGACTAGTTACCCACCTCTAATGAAGGGTCTTAAGTAGAAATTAGTTAATTTCAAATGAATGTGGGCTTCTATGTTAATCACCCTTTCTATTTTACCTAATTTATTGAAAATTAATTTCAGGTTACGGGTGCAATTAGGCGTGAACATGCCAGCTCAGGCGAACCACAAGGTTTCACAAGACATTTCAGGTTCCCCAGAAGCAGAACTTTTTGAGGTCTATGATGTTGTTCTTTATCTCGGTATCATTGACATACTGCAAGAATACAACATGAGAAAAAAATTTGAGCATGCTTATAAATCTGTTCGGCACGACCCCATGTCCATATCGGTTGCTGATCCCAAGTTTTACTCTAAACGTTTCATCAGTTTTCTGGAGAGAGTTTTCCCTGCTGATACTTAAAGTACCACGTCTACAGTTTGCAAACCGAACCCCATAAAATCGTTCATTGTTGCACTTGAAATATTCATAATTACAAATCCTCATGTTATCACTTGTATGATTTATATATACACATGTATACATATACGTATATATATATTGTTGTATCTTATAAGTGCTGTAAGTCATATTTTAGTGAATAAATTTGTAACTCTCTCAACAATGTATGGGGCCTGAGGTTGAAAGCTACAAATGTCTGAGAAAACATCAATGTCTTGTACAATTCATTGAAAATCAACAACCACTTGTACAACAGTTTTAGATGTACCCTTTATAGCCCCCCCTATCAATTCTCATTGCTAATCACTAATCAACCGTTGTTTGTGTTTTGACTTTTGACTTTTGTTGACCCTTTTGTCTTTCTGACCAAAAACAAGACGTGGGTCTTTTCTTTACAAAAAGTGCAGGGTTGGATTCAGGCCCTTCCGTGTGTGGACTAGCAATAAAATTACTGGAATTCACAGCAAATGATGGGCCCACAATCTGGTGGTGAATGTGATGGCACACTCAGACATTGCATTATGTAAGTTTTTTTCTCTCTTCTTGATACATGTTCTATATTATCTAATATCTATCAATCATATGTCTTTATAAGACATTCATTTTATTTTTGTTAATCCCACAACCCAAAGATTGTTTAATTTATGCGAAAAATTGTTTACATGAGCAATGTTGACCCATCTTCTGTCACAATCAAAAGTTTTAAATTAGAACCTTTACATATTTAGGAACCAATTCTCAGCCCTTTGATCATATTTCAATGATGGTTGAGATCGAGATCTCTTATGTCTCTTCCACTCCATGAATTTGAGTCATTCTCTCCTTTTGTTTGTTTCATAATCAAAAGCTAAAAGCTGATTCGTTAAATTTCTAATTATTTAATGGTTCTTTGACATATACATCTAGATATTCCGTTTACTACATAATCAATGTTAAGTACATAAGTGTAAGAACTCATAACTACTGCATTATAGATATAGTAAGAGTGAGAAAGAGAAGTTATGCTATTAAATAACTTTAACCACAATCAAAATAATATATACTATGTGTTTATGCTGTTTGTAGTCCACTATTTAAAATTGCTTCTCTATATTATAAGTGTGTATATCTAATGTAATATTATATCTGGAGAGCCAAAAAGTAGAGATCCAAAATGCATGATAAACAACTAAACAAGTGACTGTAGCAGCATGTGGTGGGATTTGAGTATTTCAGTTCTGAAAAAAATAGCAAAATGTATTTTACGAATTGTTCCAATGTTTGAATTGATTGATTAATCAAAATCAAAGTTTAAATTGAAATGTATAGGCACGGAGGCAAGCAGGCAGCCACTTGGTATTTATTATTTTGATTTGATGTGTCCTTATCAAATTGAATTACAACTGCAGAGGGCTCAGGGTCCTTTTTTGGTGGTATCTATATCTAATATAAGTCACTTATAGTATATATTTTGTTCTTTCTTTTCCTCCATGTTTTAGGGGTCCATCAACATTGTCACATTCTTAATAATTTGTCTATATGCTTTTCTTATGTCTGTCCATCAATTTCAAGTCGAGTAGGATTTAATTCCCAATAATCTCCTTTTTTCATACACTTTTGTAATGTGAATTTCCGTTGGATTCTTAGAATTTTTTTTTTTATTTTTTTATAATGTTTGTTACAGCCTTTAATCAGAGGCAAACCCTAGGCTAAGAGTTGGGGGCAGCCAACCTCCAAACTTTTTTTAATGTTAAATACTTATATGTATGTGAATATCATGAGCACCCGCACTAAAACTATATAATTACCCCACCTTTACCCCGCATCCTTCACAAAAAAAATAAATTAGGGTTCGTCCTTTTAAGTGTATAAGTTGTAAACCCAAGAGTATGTGATTTTCTCAAATGCAATATTATAACTTAAAATGAATTATTGGTTTTTTTCCAATGGTTTGATTACATTTGTCATTTTTATTTAAAAATATTTTATTTCAATTTGACTCCTTAAGGTTTAATAAAAGTTATAATTTTTATAAAAAATTTTAACTTCATTGATATATATGTTAAAAATATATCATTAAAATAGGGTAATTATGTACTTTTGCATATAAATATAAACTCTTGATTTATGTTACTGCATTGCTCTTTAAATTTTATTCATGTATTATTGTATCATTCACAAAACTTACTTCGGACCTTTCAACTTTTCATCTTTGAACTTTCCATTATCGATTGAATCATGGGATTTTTTGCTTTATTGGTGGGGAGTATTGGTGGGGAGAATGATGGAACTAGTTTTTGGTAGTAGTCGAAAACCTATTGCTAAGTGGTTGTATAACGGATATCATGATTCAATTTCACTTGATTAGGGTTGTATGATTGGGGTTTTTTTCTTTAATATTTTACAGGGTAAATTTATTAATTTACATTTTAAAAAGTTTAAATTAGGAGTAAACGTTTATAGATGAAAATAATAACTTTTTAAAACCTTCGGGAGCTAAATGCAAAAAAATTAGATGAAAATGAAAAATGTGATTAAATCGCTAAGACCATTTGTAACCCGTTCCCTAAATTTATGTGAGTATATTTCTTATATTATATGGTATGATTATAAGTGGTTGAGTGAAAGAAATGATAAATTTACTGTTTAATCTGTATTTTTGGAAAACACTATTTAAAACTCTATAATATTTTTAATATATTTTAAGTGGTTGTGAGCGGAGGAGAGAAAGAAAAAATAATAAAGTTGAAAACGAAAGAGAAAAAAATGATTTTTAATGTAATTATATGAATAAAGATGAAGAATAAGTTGTGAATGCTCTAAGAAAGAAAACACTAATTCACTCTAAAACTTATTTGAGATTATTATTTCTCTTTATTAATAAAAGGTTTGTAATTAAATCCAATAACGGTCTTCCAACAAGCCTTATAAAGAGCACTAGGAACTTTATTCAGCCAAGAGCACTAGGAACTTTGAATAGTTGTTTAAATGAGTTACATTTACATACTATCAGTGCCAATAATGGCATAAGAAGGGTTTTAATATTTTCAAATGAATGATTTGGAGACCTGTTGATTTATAAAATTATGGATTGGTCATATTGCAGTCATCTTCTATATTGATCCTCTCTTGTATTTATTATTGTTATCAACATCTTAATTTTCATATTTTGTTTATCTGTTAGTTCTGTAGTAATTGGTGTTTGAGATTGCTTATTTTCAAGCTACTTTTGATGTATTATTAACTTTTGAGAAGTTAATAAATCATAAAAAAATGTTTGATATATTAAAAAAAGGACTCTTAAAATGAGTTTTTAAAAAAATGTTTGGATTAATTTATCAACCAAAAAGTCAATAAGTTGTTTTTCAAAAAATATTTAATTTAGTTTATACATGTAAAATAAGCTAAAATGAGTTTTTATGGGTGTATAATAAGAAATTGTAGACCAAAAAGTCATAAGTTATTAACTTATCGGGCTTGAAGATCTGACCATAGGGACCAGATCTAATGCTATACATGGTCCCAGGCTCGAGATCCATGAGGATGGACCTTGGGACGTAGCGACCACCGGAGGATTCGTTGTAATAGACGTTGATTCGCTCGAGTTGAAGGTTGGGTAAGGATCCGGTGAAGCGGCCGGAGGAGTCGATGGCGTGCTCGTTGCAGATGACTTCTCAGAACTTTGAGCCGATTTGGTTGCGGCATTGGCCCCCTTAGATGTGCAAGATCTCTCTCATGGTCGATGAATTGTTGGGATTCAATGGAAGATGAGAGGATTTGCAGGGGGATTTAAGGGTTTGAGGGTGGGTGGAGATGGTGGGAGTGATGTGTATATATATATGGAGTATAGATTGTAGTATGTGTTCTACGGTTGGAGATCGCCCTTCATTACCACAAAATCAGGTTGTGGCGGTGGTGATGGGGCTGTTGTGGTCGCGACCGGGTGGTTGTGGCGGTGGTGATGGGGCTGTTGTGGTGGTGGTGATGGGGGTGGTTGTGGTGGTGGTGATTTGAAGAAGATGATGTTGATGGATGAGACCCATAAGGTTTTTTATGTGTGTTTTAATTTTTAAGGGTAGTTTCGTCATTTTAATAATAATTTTAACAGAAACATTAACAATGTTACTCATTTGAACTCAAATGGAGATAAAAATGAAACGTATAGACTCAAATGAAGATAACATGAAATGTTAGGGGCCGGATGACAATTTTGAAACCGCAGGGATACAAGTGGTTAAAATGAACAAACGTCAGGGATACAAATGGTAATTTACTCGAAAATTAATGATTAAAATTACTTTTTATACTTTTAAAATTTAAAACCGATTTATTAAAACCCTTCCTTCCTGATAATATTACATTTATATTTCTATTGTTATTCACATAAGTGTATTTCACAATGTGTGACCATGTATACATTTTTTTACGGATCAAAGTAAACCTACCACCTATCTAAGTGACAGTTAAGTTTAGAATTTAACAAATAGCTTGGAGCTATGAAAAAGTGAAATACAATCCATGACCATCAAGTTTGGAATGTTACTTATACACCAAAAAATATAGTTAGATAAACATAACACAAATGCGTTTTGTAAATGAAAGTTAGGCGTCGTTGGAAAAGTATATATAATTTTAAAGCACAACCAGTTGCAAATGATTTCCAGCAAACACTTGGTGTTAATTAGTATCAAACCTTTTGACCACGAACCATGCATAATTCTATTAGATATCTGTTTTTTAGTCTTAGGTTGGTTTGTAATCTTAGATTTGTCTTACGTTTTAGTTACTTTCTAGGTTGTCTTTAGTTTTAGGTGTTTTAGTCTAAAGGCTTTTATCTTTTGTTACTAATATATATCGTTATGATACTTGTGTATTTTCTTCTTGTATTTGTTATGTATCTTATCGACTAAAACAAGGTTTTTCTAAACCTAGAAACGATCTTTTTGGGAGCATCTTTATTTATCCCCATGGGACTCAAGAAAATAGTTATAGGGTAGCCTTCTCCCAAATGGCCATGTTATATTAATCAGGATTCTAATAATCATCGTTTCTTACTATGACTATGCTTACTAGAGATGTCTATGAGAGTCGGCTTGAAGATTTTGTCAACCAAATATTACCGATAAGGGATGCAAGCTCAAGAGATCTGATTATGGACTAAAGTAGACATTTTGAAGCTGAAATCTTAGGTTCCATGAGAAAATCATAGAGTTTGATTTTGTTAAAACTAAATATGAAATAAATGATTTTATCTAAATAAACTTGTGGGCTAAATGTCTAATAGCATATTGGCTTGGACTTTAGAAAATTGATGCCAAAGTTGATATAACTAGCATAAATAACAAAGGACACAAATAAATGGCAAAGGGATTACAATTGCACATAAGATTAACCAAAAGCTAGAAGTTGCAAACCCTAGTCATCATCACCATTTGACTGTCTTCTTTTGATCATCTCTTCTTTTGTAACACCTAAAGAAAAAGTTGAATAAAATAAAATATTTTAAAATAGTTTGTTTGAATAAAATGAAATATTCAAAACACCAACCAATTCATCATTATCGTACTACATGGTGACAATTAATGAGGTTGGTGTAAAAGATTCGTCAATATATTCATAACATTTATATAAGGCATAAGATAATCATATTAGCATGTAATTGTTGCAAAGTATAGTGCTTCATGAATCCTCATCAAATATGAGTTTTAGTAATGCCGGATTATTGTACCCATAAACATTTTGTTTTGATATAGTCATATAGTTAATTCTTATTTTGTAATTGGGTAATTACAGAAAGTATATATGGACACGAGAGACAAGCTGTGAGATATTGCATCTACATATTTCGTAAAACATGAATGAGTAATTTATTGCGTATTTCTTATTTCCTAATTCTTGGACACTTTTTAAATCGAAAGATTTCTTTGTCAGACTAAAATATTGATATCTATAATTTATAATATATTTATTTATTAGATTAGTATCTCGTATGTTACACGGGCTAGTTAAATAAATAAAATACTAAATAGTTGATAATGAAAATTTATTAATTATAAAAAGATATATTAATATAAGATAACGAAAAATTATTAATTATAAAATGATACATTAATATAAGATATTATTTAAATTATATATTAGTTGGGGCTTTATATGATAAAATGACAATATCAGTTTTTTAAACTTTTTTTGTAGTTTTAAAATTTGTTTTTTAAATATTATATTTAAAAATAAAAAGGTTTTAAAAAATGTCATTTTTAAAAATTTCTTATTATAACTTTGAAGTTTACGTGTATTTTTATTTCATAAAAACTTATTTTTCTATATATTTTGTATTTTAAAAAAGTTGGATGTTTTACAAAAAAATATTTTATAAAAAAGTATTTTTTTACATATTGTATTTATAGAAAAATCTTTTTCTTAATTTATTAAAAATATTTTGAATATGAAAAAAGAATTAAATAATATGACTTGTAGTTAATGTAATCTATAACCTCTAATAAAAAATGTTTTTTTGGCAATCTTATTAAAACAACCAGAATAATTACAAATCATATTTTTTTTAAAACATGATTTTATAAAAAAATATTTTTATAAAAAATATTAAAACAAATTTTTTAAATTAAACTATTTACATAAGAGAGTTGAAAAATGGTATAATTGTTTTTTATTTCTTGAACTATTATCTATATATAATTTTAATTATAATTTACAATAAAATATTATACTGTAACGATTCATGTTTATTTTACATATATATTTTACATTAAAATTGAGTCCATTTGTTTAGTGAGTGTTTAGTCTATCTATCTATCTATAAAAAAACTAAAATAATCATGAAACTATTTTAGATCTCATTATACTTACTTTCTCATTTCTCTATATTATTATTAATAATAATATTAAATACTAATTATATTACTCATACCACTTTCAAATTAAATATATATATATATATATATATATATATATAATTTGATAAATTAAAGACTTTTTTTTTATTATATACACACTTTTTAAAAACAAAAATTCACATTTTTTTTATAAACTAAAAGTTTAAGAAAAATATATTACTGTTTATTAATTAAAGTAGCTATTTATACATACTTATAATCATATTTTTAAGCATGATTTTATAATGCATAAATTTTATTAATAATTATTTAATATTTTATTTATTCAATCCGTGTATTACACGAGACTAACCTAGTTATATATTAGGAGAAAGATGAGGAAAAGTTTAATTTAGGAGGTATAAATTTGTGCCATGTGTTCCCAAAAAAGTTTTGTTTTTATTAGTATATATAGATAGATAAATAATAGGAGAATTATCTTTTGTTCAGGTAATTTTTTAATAGCTTGTCCACCTAGACGTCAAATAAACATTGTCACTGTCATCACCTCCATCATTCTAGAAATATTGACCTTTTCTTATATTTTTAGTATTCTTACATACTTTAAGAGATTTCAATAATATTAATTATTATTAAATAATTTATGACATTTATTTTTAAATAATTTTCATATTTACATTATTACATAATTTTTAAAATATTAACATTTCAAAACTATTAAATATATATTTCATTTCAAAATTGACGTGTATGATTTCAAGAATTTATTTTTCTTTCTTCCTACTATATATATGATTCGATTATCATTATCATAGTATGTTATGTTTGTAATTATATTTATACATGTTACTGTGTAAATAATAATATTATTATAATCACCATATTAAAAACTTCATTTATACTAATAGCATAATTGTCTTATAATAATAATTTTTTCTCATATATTATTGCCTATAACTTAAATATGTTTGTTATATATAATACTTTTATTAACTATTATCTATAACATATATTAGGTTAGGGTATGGTTATGTTGAGAATCACTCTTTTTTGTGAAAACTCGAGTAACTAATATGAGCCACACAATTAACATCACAAGCAAGTCACGTGCTATTTCTATATTTTTAAAATGTTTATAACTTTTTTCATTATATTTTTTTTTAAAAAAAACCCCATTAATTTCAGTATTTGTTATTTTTTCAACACCTATCATATTGATATATTTTAAAAAAAATCATCCATCCTTTATTTACACATTTGTAAATCTGGTTATACGAATATGTAATATAGGATTTAGACATGTGTAAATATGGTATTACACATGTGTAAAATAGATTTTTCATAAAAACATGATTTTTTTTACTTTTATAAAAAAATTATTTTATAAAAGAGAAAAACGAGAAAAACACTTATGTGTTTTTATTATTTTTATTTTTATGTTACTTTTTGTTTTAAAATTATTTTATTATGTTTTTGTTAATTATTATTTTACCATTGAAAGCTAGCAGCTCACATTGATTTTTAGAGTTCTCGCAAAAAGAGTAAGTTTTTATTTGATCCCTCCCCTATTAGGTTATACATATATAATATCTATGACATAGTTTTCTTATTTTATCGTGTAACGCACGGATATCTAAACTAGTTTTGTGTATATATGAAATCTTCAATCGAATTAGACATTTTCAATTATGAAACAAGATTTTTTGTGAAAAAATTGAGTAACCCAAAATCAAAATGATTTTCTACGTAGGAGTTACTATATTGCTAATGATAGTAGGTAGTAATTTTATTGCTACCAAGGGTTAAATCATCAATAGCTATTAAAGTTCATATATGGCACTAATGTAAGCTTTGTCAAAGATCATAGTTTCTACCGAGGATTATAGTTTTTACTGAAGTCAAGTTGCTGTTGGTTTTACTACTAAGGCTCGGTTAATACTGATGTATCGATTACTATCGAAAGTCCAAAGTTGTTGAACATGGATTTCATCGATAACCAATAGCAACATACTAGTGTTGTATTAGTTTTTCTCAACTCGATCATAGCTAGGGATTACTATCCTTTGGACCTGGCTACTAGAGCATTGCCCTTGGACCACACCTAGGTTAAACTATCGATATTTCATGGTTCTAGAAACTAAAACATATTTAAATTAGTGTGTATTACATATCTATTAACTCATATCAATGTTTGTTTTATTCTCTCATTTGGTATTAAATGAATCCAATTGCCTTGAATTTCAAACCCTTATTACATGGGAAGCATACATTTAGACATGCCTTTTTATAATTTAGAGTAAATTACACAAAATGATCTTTATCTTTATGACTAATTTTACTTTTTAACATTTATCTTTCTAATAAATATAGTTAATAACATTTATATATGGTTTGTTTCATCTATGATCTTTTAATCTAACAGTAGTTAGTTTGCATCGTTAAGTTATGTCACATGATTATCATATGAGTAGACATGTAAAAAACATCCACGTAGCACTATCCAAAAACAAATTGATGTATTAGGAAACTATGTTCGGTAAAATGTTGGGACTGATGAGTAACACTTCAAATAGTTTTATATTTTTTTATCATCATTTTTTCAAAAACTAATTTTATCAAAAATAATTGTATTTATGATTTATATATCAATCATAAACATAATTCATAAAAGTTAGAATGCATGTCACATAAAATAATTTAAATGGTTTTTACAATCATATCATTATAGAAATCAATTGATGCAATAATTTTTTTTATAGAATTTGTATTCTAATTTGAACAAAAGCATCTAAAAAATATCACAATGGCTTGCAATATAATTTCAATGTATTAAGTTATTTTCAATACTTAAATCATTACAATAACTTTTTTATAAACCTAACTTTCAAAAGAGTGATGTGAAAATATATAAATTTGGTTAAGATTTTTCTTCTTATTCTCAATGTTTACCAATCATATTTCCCGAACTAATGTCACACAACTTGTATTTTTGTTTATTTGTAATAAGTTTATCATTGATATATATATCATATGAAAGAATAATTTTTTATAGAACTAGTTTTGACAAAAGGTGATGAGAAAAATATATTAAAAAAATTTGTTTGAGGTTATACTTGTTAGTCTCAATGTTTTATCATATTCTCCTAATACGTCGATTCATTTTTTGATTATGCCGCCTAGATGTTTTTTAACACATCTACCCTCATGTGATAACCGCACAAGCTAACTTAACTATACAACTAACGACCGTTAGACTAAAGAAATAAAAATAAAACAAATAATATATATAGAGGTTGTCTAGTGTAATTATTAAAGATAAATATACAAAAATGAAATTAATTATAGAAAAAAATCTTTTGTGTAATTTACTCTATAATTTAATGTGTCATCACATAATTGTTTGTCCTCCACTTATGGAATAGGGATATAATGAAAATATGTACATGACTACATGAGTAGTGTTATCATCAACATCTTAAAAACGTATTTACTTTCGAGTATATTTATTTAGTACGTGATCCATAAAAAACCAACATAAACAACTTTATTGCTAAATAGTAATTATAATATAAATTTATTTCACTTTATGAGATTTATGAAATTATCAGTAAGGGCACTAGAAACATTCCTAGAAATACTAAAAGTATGATAAACCTCAACCAACCATAATATGGCATCTTATTTAAATATTCTAGTCTTCTACTATCTAAAAGTACTTAAAAGAAAGCGGACACTTACTACTAGCCCACAACTACCATTAACATTTTTAAAAGTAGATTAACTACAGCTAAAATATATATACAAAAACATTAAACATTATTCATTAATTAACAAATTCCGCAACTCATTAAAAATCCATTAAATAATGAAAAAGTACATAAAATATATAAATTTACACCTCGTGCAGGGTGTTAAATTTAGTAGTCTTACAATGTAATCATCAAAATCATATTGAAATATATACTTCATATCTTGATCTAGTAACTCCCAAATGATATTATCCCCTAACTCCCAAATGGTATTATCTCCCAACTCCTCGTCTATTTTTAGAAATAGCTCCTTTGATAGGCGAAACATTTCCCTAGACATTGAAGCATTGTATTTTGGCGTTTGAATAAAGTAATCCTTCATTAAACTACGTGAGCCGCTTCGCGATCACATGAAGTTCTTGATGATTATTTGGTATCCTTAACTTCGATTGTTGTTGCACTCGAAATTCAAGGCCGGAAGATTTAGATGAATCAAAGCTAGAGGAGTCGAGCATCGCAATGCATTTATTGTATAGAATTGTATATGTTTTAATTTGGTAAAAAACGCATATTTTTATGGAAAAAGGTAAGGAAATATGGGTTATATACAGAGTTAAAAAATTAATATATTTTTTAAAGTCAATGGTTCCCTCCAACGGTCACGATGTCGTTCAAGAGCTATATGTCACTGGGTTTACACATTGGCTTCATGAGTCTGACCTTGTACCCAAGGGACTCTAGATGGTATAATATACATCGCGAACTCTAATTAAATGCATTGTAAAAATCTTTATTAATATGATATGGAATGTCTAGTTAATGAGTTTAAAAAATTTAGATTAATAATTAAAAAGTATACCGGTCATGGAAATGTTTATCCCCTCACCTCCTTAGGAATTTGTTGGAGTCATCTCTCCTCCCCCTCACACCTAACACTAGGCATCACATTACATCACATAACATCAACGTTAAGTTTTAAATGCTCCTATTCTATCTAACACTCCTTAAATCACAAAAATGTTTTATCCCCTTACCTTGTTACTAGTATCTCCTATCAAATAATTAAATTAATAAATATTACTTTACGTTAAAAAAATAAATTTTATGTAAAATGACAATTTACATTATTACGGAGTATAGGGTTTAACATTAATTCCGTCAAAAAATGTTGAATTTATGTAAAATGCTTATGTGTATTCATTTGATATAGTTAAATTGTTATTATTTGGATGTATTAACTCTAAATCCATATCAAAATATGATACTTGGAGGTTTTTTGGTTTCTAGGTTTCATGTGGATACATCCTTAAAAATTTCAAGTAGGACTTGTTACACATCAAGGAAACCTATTGGAAGTTATTTAAGCATGTTTGGAACACCACGGTGTTCACTATTGTACTGTATCAACATACAATAGATAATAAGAAACATATAGAATTGTCAAGAATTCAAAGGCGGTGTCCCATAGTCCAGGGCTGGCATCCCATACGCTGCATGTAGTTATAAGCGGTTTTTATTCACCCCATATGCCGCATGTAGTTATAAGCGGTTTTTATTCACTTTTGCACAATCTTAACATGGCTTTAGCCATGTTTGACATGTTCCGATTTTGGGGATACTCTAGGATACTTGGGATGATGTGAAGTTCAAGAGTGCAAATCCAACATCATTTCTTCCAAATTAATCATTAGGTTCTTATGAAGATCATATTCGGTTAAACGATTCATAATCACAACTAGTGTAAGGGTTTGGTTAAGGCTAGTAGGACTTATCTATGTTTCTTACATGAATATTTGGATGATCATATGCATTTACATGTGGATGTTTATGATGCCTTAGTATTGCCACCTTTTTTATCAAATGCAATCTTTAGGGTCTAACATTACAACCTCAATGAAAGTAGATAATCAACTATCTACAAAATGCCTTAATATATTTACCTTAAGCATAAAAGGTTTCTACCGCGTATTCTACCACATACACTTATTTTCAACCTTGAACATGTTTATGATAATCCTAAGAATACCGATTGTTTACTTTTCAATGGCTACCTGAATAGTTTATATACTATAAGCATACATTCTTATTATTACCACCTCACATTCTAGCACTGAGTTTCAGTTTAAGCTGATAACCAAATCCTAGTTCATGTATTATATTATAATATCTTATTTAACATTCTTTTTAGTGTATTAACAACTTAGAGTTTTACTATCCATTTACTAACATGTATACTACCTACTTATCAACATCACATAAGTATCCAATGTATACATATTTGATTTAGAAGTCCTGAAATATACATCCCAACCTCCGATTCATTCAACAATATACAATTAACATATTTTAAGCAAACAATAACTACTTGATACTTTGAGATCTTGCCTAATCATACAAGCTCAACAAATTGGTCATGCAACAATATTTTTAATATTCATATAAGCATTTATATGTATTGACTCTTATCACAACATATTTTGAGCAACATTACACTTTTTGAAATTGTACTTAAATGTTCACTATATAGTTCATTACATGTTCAAAGAGGACTTAACATCTTCATTACACATAACATTCATTATCAAGTTATCACACATTATTTAACTAACATATCCTCATACATATAAATTTGATTCCACGTTTTTGTTAAATAATTAAAGGCAACTTTATACAATAGTAAACAAGTTTTAAAAGTGTTACGGTTAAATCACAAAGTATTTTAAATTTAGACACTAAGCTTTCAAGTATCATTGAAAGAGTTTAACATATATATTTGAGTAAATTACCATTTGCATACTTGATATTTGTCCATTTTAATTGTTTGCATTTCTATATTTACAAAGTCTCAATTTGCATATCTGATGTTTATAAATTTAACCATATGCATCACTATTGTTTTTATTATATAACCATTTGAATTTAAATGACTAATGGTGTTAGTAAAGTTTGTTAACAGGCCCCACATCATTTGTTTTTTCTAAGGGTATTTTTATCATTTTTTAATTCTATATTTATATTATTTCTATAATTCCATTCATTTCCATTTGCTATCATGTTACTATTGCAGGATCGATCTTTTATACTCAACACAAGTATTTCTTTCAAACTCACTAACAAACACTCAAGAAGCAGAGTTCTTCTAAGATTTAATTATAATATACTAAGTAACACAAGGAAAACACAAGAGAATAATTTTCAAGATACTTGTATATATTACTTTTCAACTCAAAGTTTACAATACTCTTACCAGCTTACTACAAGAGTTACAATAAGAAACTATATATACTACTATCTACAACCGGATATACTTTGATACCAGCTGGAATCCTCTAACTAAAGCAGATACTATAAAGTTATAGTTAAGGTATCTTAGATAATGTATTATCTAAGATATGGTAGTCCTAATATGTCCATGACTTACCTTTTGTCACCAACTAAAGTTGGCAACTTGTACTAACATATAAAGGTGAACAATGGAATAAAGTATGGTCAACTACATAGCCTTTTGGGAAAACACCATGAAGTATCAGAGGTCTACAACGGAATGTTAGAGACCATACTTATGTTCACTGGTTCATAGTAGCATCTTCCGAAGGTTAATTGGTTTCGGAAGAACAAGTTCTTCCGAAGCCTTTTATACTTCGGAAGAAGCTACTTTTTTGTGGCTTGGGGAATTCTACTTCGGAAGTCATTGTCTTTGAATTCTTCTAAGTCTTGAACTTCGGAAGAGAAGACTTTGTGTTCGGAAGTTGGAGCTTTTCCTTCGGAAGTTGATATTGCACTTTGTATTCGGAAGAACTCCATTTCCTTCGGAAGTTCCACACTTAGCTTCAGAAGTCCTATATAAGTTGCACTAAAATAGTCTAAGTGTTTAGTTTTGGTTGTACCAGCCTTTCTAGATCCAACAAACTCCCCCTAGGCTGATGCTATCAAAACCTCACTTACTTCTACTTCTCAAGACTTTCAGCACAAGGGACAGGAGATATTTATTTGTTTCTTTGTTCTGTCCGGAGGTTGTGCTGAGAAGTTTGTGCAAATCATCAGTGTATAGGAGATCCAGTCTATCAAACCTAATGACATGCACCCTTTCTTGTGCCGCTGAAGAGAGTTAGTTGATGAGAGTTATAGTCATACTCCCATCTTACAATGGATTCAAGTTTAGGATCTACAAACATTTAAAGAAAGGCTTTGCCTTTAGTTGTTGATCCCTCCTCTCCTCCTCCTCTTTTAGTTTTAACTCCTTTTCAATCCTGGTTCTAGCTGTTAGCTCAGTTAGGTGAAGGCTGCTGAGATGATTTCTGATGTGGGCAACTACCTCAGAGTTTGAGGGGTTGGAGAATGGCTTCTTTACTAACTAAGTAATATCAAATCTGCTCAAGTGTAGCAGAGATGAGGCATTAAGCCTGTTCAGCTCTCCATTCTCTCTCTCAACAATAAAGTTGTGATAAGAGTCTTCAAACCTCCATAGGATAATTTTCTTTCTTGGCACAAGGGGTTTGCTAGGTAATTTGTCCCCCTTCTTGGTATCCAACAGAGTCACCAGCTTCTTTCTTAGCTTCTTCTCTTCTTCATTTATTGAATCAGAGTTGAGGCCAACGAGTTTAATAGCCTGGTCCAATGTTCCTCTAGGTAGATCAAGAAATTGTTTTCTTGTGAGGGAACATGAGGATCCATTAGTATAAGTCAGCTTGACATAATCCTCCTCACAAGAGATGTCACTCAAATTTATGCATTTGTTGAGCTTTATCTTGATCTCCTTAAACTCCTCTAAGGAGAGATGTTTAGAAGGCTGAGGAGATAGTCTGGATTGTTTTTGAGTAAGAGGAGGTGTTTGGGTTCTTGGTAGTGTTTTTGGTTGAAGGGAATAAGTTTAGGTGGTTGTGGTGATAAGGTAGGTATGGTGGTTGGTATAGGTTCAGGGGTGTAAGGTTCAGAAATGGGCTCAGTTTTGATAGGGAAAGGAAATGGGAAAGGTTTAGGTTGAGGTTGGGGCTGAGTTTGGGTTATAGGTTGGGGTTGAGGTGTTGGTTTGAAGACCATCTCCTATCCCTTTTGTACATCTCTTTCCTTTTCCCCAAGCGAATGTCAGCCTTAATGTCACTGACATGTCGCTATAGAGTCTTTTCAGACATGGGTCCCACCTGCCTCCCAGAGAGCCATGAGCCCGAAGATAATCCTTCATCCAGGCCTTCTCACCTATCTTCTTAGCGGTAGTGACCCTAATGTCTTCCTTTTTCTTATTCTCCATCATCTTCTCTCTTGCAGCTTTCTTCCTCTCTTTCTATAGTTGATCATGCTCTTTTTTGAAGAGCCATAGGATCGTTTTATTATCATGTGGAGATAATTCTTGAAGAGAGAAACCCCTAGAGGTTAGGATAGATATCCTTTCCCTCCTGAGCTGCAGATCAGCTTCCCTCTTGTTCCTTTCTCTTTCCTCCTCTAAGGCCAACCTTGCTGCTTCCTCCCTTCGTTCAATCTGTAACATGGTTGCCTTTTCTAGCTCTACTAATTCGTCTAGTGGTAGCAGGAGTATATCTTCACTTACAGCTCCAAGCTTAACGAGCCTATCCATGATCTCCACCCTTTTCTTGTTGTTGACTGCCTCCTGGTTGGCTGCAACTGCTTTGGAACTGGCAGCTAGCAACTTCCCAGTTGGAAGTCTAACTTTTCTTTTGAGTTTCTCAATCCTCTCCTCCTCTTGAAGCTTTTCCACAACCATCTTCTTCTTGCCTTTATCATCTTTGGAAGTGCTAGACTTTCGTGGTTCTTGGATGGAGGGTTTAGGTTGAGACATGGTGGATGGAGATAGTGAAGTTGTCTGAACTAGGGGTCGGTTGAGAAAATCCTCACTATTCACCTCAGATGCCAGCTATAGAATTGCATCTGT
Organism: Flaveria bidentis; assembly: GCA_018326385.1. Lineage (NCBI taxonomy): Eukaryota > Viridiplantae > Streptophyta > Magnoliopsida > Asterales > Asteraceae > Flaveria > Flaveria bidentis. The sequence continues at coordinate 26,026 of BJCM01135404.1, forward strand.
GATGATTAGATCCTCGGACAAGGAGAACAGACTTTTTGCAGTTCCATCTCAGCTTCGGAAGATTTAACTTGTTCTTCCGAGGCTTTGACTTTAGCTTCAGAAGTTTGAGGTAATGCACTATGTGTCCCAACTATTTCAGTTGCTGGGCCTTCATTTCTCATTTCCCCTTCGAAATGAATCTCAGGTTCGATTTGGACCTTAAGTTGACCAGCTTCTTCCATAGTGGTAGAAGGTGCACTTAACTTCTAAAGCTTTTCAGCTCCAAAGTATATCATAGCCGCATCAGGGCTAGGTTGATCTAAAGAAGATCTCAATAGGAACTTGAAGAAGATCCTATTGAGATCTTTGAGCATCCTTGGGTCCATTTGCAAGACAATTTGGGGAGGCTCAGGAAAGATAGTTGCAGTGGGAGTCGAATATCTAGCAGATAGGGAAGTTAAAGCTTGGCTCAGTGGTTCCTCTGTTGTTTGTTTCTGAACACTCTCTCCCTTTTTTGGTAGCATCATCTTGAGAGCTAGATGAGCTAGAGGAAGAAGTCAATGAGACCTGAGTTGGTACATGCCTAACAGATCTCTCAATCTGTTTCTCAGCTAGTTGAGCCTTGAGATTTTCAATCTCAAGTTGCTGAGTGACAGACCTATCCTCTAAAGTCTTAACATTTGATTCAAGATTTGAGACTTTAGAAAGTAGGTTCTGAATGATGAGTTGTATACTTTCCTCATCTTCTTTAATCACGGGGAGATGAGGTAACATATCTTGTATGTTCATCCTCATCACCAGATATGGTTTCTTGGCACCCTGGTTTCCTTTGCCTAAGGATGTCTCTTTCAGAGTCATCAAAAGGCACAGTTGCCATAGATTCAGTCTCAGAGATAGTACCACTGGCCTGAGAATCCAATGAGTTTCCTTTAGTAGTGGCAACTGAATCTACACAAGTCCCCTCCATATCTGTGGGACTCACCTCAATTGGTTTTAACTAATGTGGGCTAGAGATAAGAGATCCTTCTAGGCTCTATTGATCCTTTAGAGGGTGTTGTGGATCAACTTTATTGCCATGAAGAGACGTAATCTCCTCATCAGTTCTGAATAAAAGGTCAGTAAAGGACAAGGAAGTGAAGCCTAGTGACCCAAGACTTTGGTTAATGTCTAGTGGCATTGAGCCTTTGGTGGGGCTGTCTCTTTTTGGTTTCTCAAGAGAGTGTTGGGACTCTTCCTGAGGGCTAGCAGCCTAGGTTTGAGGCTCAAGGAATTGAGAATGAGGAGGCTCAAATCCCATATTAAGGTCAAATAAGAAGGATGGGGAGACCTCTGACTGAGTGAGAGCCCATGGTTCCACTCTAGTCTTTTTGGTTTGAATACGAAGGGCTTGCTCAATCAAAGTAGATTAAGCAAGGGTTCGTTTGCGTCTCTGATATGTGTGTTTGATAGGGTGAGCAGTAAGATTTGGCAAAACAAGGGTAGTTGCTGGTGTGGGTTCATCATCTGTGGGGTGAACAGGGATGTCACCAGGAGCCATTGGCTCAATCATACCTAGAAGAAGGTTAGTGTGTCTTCTAGTGAAATTGGTGGACACTCTCTTCAAGATCTTGAAGATGATCGGCCTCATTTAAGGGACATGCAAAGTAGCTGTATAGACAAGCTTACTCCGGTCCAGCTCACAGTTGATTATGTGCTGAAGAAAGCTAGGATACATAAAGAATGTGTCCTTTTGGAGGTTTCCTAGAAGGTTAGTTAGCACAAACCTTGAGTAGTTGAAGCGGAGACTCTTCACCAATCCATGAACTAGGCAACCCAAAATCCCCCAGATTTGTTTGACAAACAATAAAGAACAACATGAAGTAGGAACTTCTAGTTATAAGAAAAGTTGAACTTATAGACTGTAGACCTATTCACATATCCACCATATCCCATTTGAAGATATGTGTCATCAAGGTCTGATTTGGGGAACTTAGTAGGAGCGCCTTCATCATGGAGCTCCAGATGCTCCCGGATGACCTGTTCAGTAATGACCAAAACCTGGCCAATAATGCTTGTCCGAATAACCCTAACTCCATTTAGGAGTACTATCTGACCATTACCCCAAAAATCTTCCATGTGGTTCAAGTAAACAGTAAGGTTCACAGTCAGAGCAGTGAAGAGCAGTGAAGTAGGTAGATTGGTTAAGGAAGGAGATGATGTCTGAGAAGTCAATATCCTTGGTAGAGTCAAGGAATGCGACTTGGTTGTGTTGAGGGTTGAGTGCCATTGTAAGAAAGGAGATGATAAAACAAGTTTGAGCAGGGTGAATTTGAGGTGAATGAGGCTTTGGACAGTAACTTTGGTAAAAAGATTAAAGTGAAGAGTTGGGATTATTTAAATGGGTGGAATGGTGGTTTTTGGGGTTTGTGGATAAGGTGAAAAGATGGTTTGGGGTAAGATGTGACAGTGGCGGTAAGGTTAAAAACCATTTAAAAATTTCCGACATCATTAAGAGAATCTTTACTTTTTACTGTGTGGGGCCCAAAGATTTTCGTTACAAAGCAAAGTCTTCTTCCAAAGGTAAAAGTATGTCCAAAGGATTTTCTCTTTCGAAGCCAAAACTTACTTTCTAAGGTAAATAAATTTACTCCCGAGAGTAAGAAGGTCTTCCAAATGGAGAGCTTTGTATGCTTCAGAAGTAGATCTGATACTCAATCAATTGCTTCTTCCAAGACTAAAAACTCTTCCGAAAAGAAAATTTCCTTTAGAGAAATTTAGCTTTGGAAGATATGAAACAATCTTCCGAAGTTAATTTCTCTCCAGAAAACCAATATTTAGAAATTTAACCTATTGTAACTGGGCTTAGATTGTTTTGACACAAGACATTACACATTTCTTTAAGGTTTTTCAAGTGAAATAGACTAATCAATGTTTATCATCCCAATAGCTGTAATAAGATATTTAAATCTTTTTTCATCAAAAGCCTTAGTGAAAAAATTAGCCTATTGTTCATTTGAGTCGACTTTGATTAGTTTGATTAGATTTTTTTCATGAATATCTCTAATGAAATGGTACCTGATATCAATGTGTTTTGTTTTGGAGTGCTTTATAGGATTTTCAGTGATGGAGATTGCATTGTTGTTTTCAATATGGATAGGAGTGCTCATGAAGTTGAATATATAGTCTAGCATCTGGTTTTGAATCCACAACAGCTGAGCACAACAACTTGCAGCAACAATGTATTCAGCTACAGCAATAGATGTGGAGACATATGATTGTTTCTTGTATTGCCATGAGATGATCCTTCCACCAAGAAATTGACATCCTCCTGATGTGAATTTCATGTTAATGTTGTAGCCACCATAGTCACTATCTGAGTAGCCTTAGAGATTGAAATTGTAGTTTCTAGGATACCAGAGACCAAGCTTTAGTGCTCCTTTGAGGTATCTAAGAATTCTCTTGGTAGCAACTAGATGAGACACATTTGGAGCAGCCTGATATCTTATACAGATGCATGTAGCAAACATGATATCAGGTCTACATGTTGTGAGATACATCAGAGAACCGATGATTGCCTTATACTGAAGTTGATCAGTATCCTCCCCCTTAGAGTAAGGACAAAGGTCATGGTTTCTGGGTATGGGTGTCTTAGCTGGCTTACAATCCTTCATATCAAATCTCTCTAAGATATCAGAGACATACTTAGATTGATTGATAAAGAACCATTCCTTCATTTGTATCATCTGAATTCCAAGGAAAAAGTCCATTTTTCTGATGGAACTCATCTCAAACTTCTTCTTCATAATGCTCTCAAAGTCTTTACACATTTGGTCATTTAAAGAACCAAATATGATATCATCAACATAGACCTAAACGAGCAATATGTCTTTTCCAGATTTCTTAATAAAAAGAGTCTTATCAATGGTTCTTCTAGTGTAACCATTCTTTAAGAGAAACTGAGACAAAGTCTCATACCACAGCCTAGGTGCCTAGTGCAGCCCATAAAGAGCTTTATCCAGTTTGCACACATAGTTGGGGTGCTATGGGTCTTCAAATCCTAGAGGTTGGCACACATAGACCTCCCTATCTATATTTTCATATAGAAAGGCACACTTGACATCAAGTTGATAGTGTAAGGCTCCATTCCCAGGACGCTTACAACTGGCCAATCATTGCTCATAAAACATATAATTACATTAACTTGAAATAAACGTTGCAGCGGAAACATTAAAACAACATTTTCATTAAAAATGCTTTTTCAAAATAACACGATATTCGTTACACAATTTCATTTGTTCGCATTACAATGCAAAAATATTAAACAAAAGAATGCCATCCAAAAGAGCCAAGTAGCCGCCCCGTGCTATCTTCAGCAACTTTACCTGCCAACTGGAAAATGTATAAAAAGTCAGCGTTGCTGAGTGAGTTCTAGTTTTATAAAGACATTGCATTACCTTCCATACGTTAAAACATTTTCATTACTATCGCACATGATCACACATCGCACATACATCAAGGTAATAATCATTATCTTCATCATCGTTCGTTTGGTACATTTCGCACATCTCGCACATATCACACATATCGCACATATCGCACCTATCGCACATATCGCACATATCACACATATCGCACATATCGCACATATCGCACATATCACACATATCGCACATATGAAGTGGTCACTAGGACATAATCCCCCTATGTGTGTGAACTCTTATGGGTTCGCCAAGATCACACGTTGTATAACACACAGTAATTAGGAAATCACATGTTATTTGAGCACTCACCAAGACTGAACTCTTACTGTGTGTATGAACCCTCATGAGTTAGCCAAAATCGCATGCTGTAGATACACACATAGTTGGACACTCCCCTGTGTGTGTGAACTCTTATGGGTTAGCCAAAATCGCACGTTGTATGACACACGGTAATTAGGAAATCGCACGTATTGGAGTAGTCACCGGGACTGAACTCTTACTGTGTGTATGAACCCTTATGAGTTAGCCAAAATCGCACGCTGTAGACACACACAAGGTAACAACTCTCAATGAGTTGT
>BJCM01135484.1:0-15332 GCA_018326385.1 Flaveria bidentis
TGTTTGGAAGTAAATGCGGATGGAAAGGGTTAATGCGGATGAACATTAACCAATGGGTAAGTCAATGCAGATGAAGTCAATGCGAATGAACATTGACTAAGTGCATGAAATACGGATGAGCATTTGACTAAGTCAGGGAAATGCGGATGAAGTCAATGCAGATGAGCATTTGACTAAGTCTGGGAAATGCGGATGAAGTCAATGCGGATGAAGTCAATGCGGATGAGCATTTGACTAAGTCTGGGAAATGCGGATGAGTAAGTCCAATGCGGATGACAAATGCGGATGAACTATAGCAAATGCGGATGAAGTAAATCCAATGCAGATGAACATTAGCAAATGCGGATGAAGTAAATCCAATGCGGATGAACTATAGCAAATGCGGTTGAACTATAGCAAATGCGGATGAACTATAGCAAATGCGGATGAACTATAGGAAATGCAGATGACTATAAGAAATGCGGATGAACTGTAGGAAATGCGAATGAACACTTAGAAAAATTCTGACTTTTTGGGGAAAAAAAGGTAATGTAGGCTTTGACCTAGGAGATTCCTGGGGGTTATGTAAGTCGACTTTTAAGGTCATAGATGGTATGATGGACATGTAATGATATGTGCTTGATGTTTATCCATGATGATGATGATGATGTTGCATGGTTATACATGATGTATGTTATGTATGTATGATGCCCTGCATGATGATGTATGAATGATATGTTTATGTTCCTTATGATGATGTATGTTTATCTTTCCCATGACTTTACGTGCTATGATAATGAATGAATGAATTATTATGTAATGTAAAGTGAAAGATAATGAAAGAGTAACATGATGATGAATGCATGCATTAATGAATGAATGAATGTAAGAAAGGCTTGCAAGCAAATGTATGGAGGTGCACACCCTATGTAGGTGTTAGCTCAACGGTGTGCGGGTTAGCTACCCCAAAGGATGCAGATTGGGGTCCAATCTTTGTGATTGACCATATGAATGGGTTCCTTGCCGCTTGCCCTAGGTACTTGAGTCAGCTTCGTGGACAATGTTCGAGGTCTATGAAAGACCTCAGGCCCAGTTACCCGCTTCGTGCACAATGTTTGGGGTATAGCGTATTGCATTGATCCAGAATGAAAGAGAAAAGATAAATGGTGAATGTACTTGCCCTAGGTACTGGAGTCAGCTTCGTGCACAATGTTCGAGGTCTATAAAAGACCTCAGGCCCAGTTACCCGCCTCGTGCACAATGTTCGGGGTAATGTACACGTCACTGGAAGTAATGAATGAACGAATGAAAGTTAACGAATGAATGACGAAGATAATAATGATATTATCTATGTGTATGTATGATGTATGATCGCGAGCAAATGTATAGTATTGAATGATTTTTAAAGAAAAGTATGTTTTATTTATAAAACTAGAACTCACTCAGCAACGCTGATTTTTATGCATTTTCTAGTTGGCAGGTGAGCATTGCTGAGGATGGCATGGTGCAGCTACTTGGCATTTTGAATGGAATTCCTTTGATAGTGTTTTTGCATTGTAATGCGAAAGAATGATATTTTGAAATGAACGCTTGTATTAACTTGCAAAAGTATTTGTAATGATATGGAAAAATTAGTTTTATGTTTCTGTTGCAATGTTTTAATGAATGATTAAATGTAAAGCATATGTTTTATGTGCGATGATTTACCAATTTTAAGCGTCCCGGAAACGGGGCCTTACAATAGTTCATCCGCATTAACTATAGTTCATCCGCATTTGCTAAATTTCATCCGCATTTGTCTTACTTCATCCGCATTTGTTCCTGTTCATCTGCATTTGTCTTACTTCATCCGCATTTGTTCATGTTCATCCGCAATTTGTTTCTGTTCATCCGCATTAACCTTACTCATCCGCATTTCCCATACTTAGTCACTGTTCATCCGCATTTCATCCATTGTTCATCCGCATTGACTTACTTAGTGGTTAATGCTCATCCGCATTAACTATCATCCGCATTGACTTACCATGCTCATCCGCATTGACTTACTTAGTGGTTAATGTTCATCCACATTAACTGTCATCCGCATTGACTTACCATGCTCATCCGCATTGACTTTCCAACACTTAGGGAGATTCTAAAACTTAACATATGAGCCTAAAACATCAGATTTCAGTTCCCAATCACCATCCATCATGTTCTAAGCTTAAGTCTTACCTTCTAAGCCTTAGAAACACCATCATACATCATCAAGCATGAACATAATCACACATCACATCATAACATCAACATACACACAATCAAGCATACGGGTCCAAAACCCAGTTTAATGAAAATGTACATTCATGCATTTCCAGCCCCAAAATCAGTTAAAACGTGTAAAAAGAGGGGTTTTAGAACTCACCTTTGCAGCTCTTGAGTATGGCTTCTTCCAAACTCGTTTGCAAATTGAATTCAACCGCCTAGAAATCCACTAAAACATACCCGAACACATACAAACACACATAAGCACAAACCCGAGGACATAACCGGTTAGGAACACCATAAAACCATGAATTCTTACCTTAAATTCACACTTTTCTTCTTGTTTCTCTTCAAAACCAAGAGTTCTCTGCAACCTGCTACTCTCTCTCTAAAAATCCAAGAATTTTGTGTGTAGAAAGGGTGATGGGCGGCCATGCCACCTTTATCACCAACTTTTCAAACATTTTGTCCTTTTGGACACTTTTTACCCCTAGACTTGAGTTTAATTTCTTTTCCTTCTTTTTCTTCACTTTATTCTTCTTTCTTAACTAAAAAAAATAACCAGGTTTTATCATTTGGATGGATATAGTCCAAGTCTTCAAGGGTGAAGAGAAAGTTTCCTATGGATTCATCAGCAGAAACAAAAGCCTGAGAAGAACTTGTCTCTTAGAAGGGACTTCCTTGAGTGTAGCTTTCTCTTGGAATCTGTGAGAAGGTGATGAATGGACCCTTTTGTGAGTTATCAGAGTAGCATATGAGATGATGTTGAGGTTTTATGTTATCCTTTTTCAGTCACATGAAGGGCTGAACCCATTTGATTGCTAGAGTTAGTTTATGAGTTTTGCATGTTCATCTCCATCTGATATCCACTTAGAATACCATACAACTCAGTCAGATTAAGAGTCTTAAGGTTCTCAGTTCTCTTGATAACAATACAGTAATATGTCCATTGTCTAGGAAGAGAGGACATATACTCCTCACAATGTCTTTGTTCTCAAGAGTTACTCCAACATCCATTAGAGTATCCATAATCTCAACATACCTGATGTATTGTTGAGTCATGGTTTCACCTGTTTTAAAGGTGAAGTTTTCAAACTGCTACTTCAGGAGATCCTTCTTGTTCTCCTTGGCTTCAGTAGAACCCTCATACATTAGTTTCAATGCATCCCACAGTTTTTTAGCTGTTTTGTATTTCTTGAAACCTTTGTAGATGGAGTTTGGAAGAGCAGTTTGAAGGGCTATCATGGCCTTTTGATCAATCTCTATTCTTTTGTTTTCAGAAAAATCAGCCACAACCTTTGGAATCATATCACCACCGGTAGTAGAAGAGGTGCATAGTATATGAGGTCCTTCAACAATAAAGTCCCACATCCTGGAGTCTTGAGACTTAATAAAGTATTCCATTCTTTGACACCAAGTATCAAAGTCCTCAGGAGTGATCAGTGGAGACTTTGTCATAGTTCCAGTTTCTATATCAGCCTTAGTGATAGCAACCATTTGAGTTGTTAAATGTTTTGTGTGTGTGAGGGATTTTAAGATGGTGAAATCTTATATCAAGAGCCTGAAATGCTCTGATACCAAATGCAGGACCGTTAGAATGGGTGATGCACTTTATAGCACAACAACACAATTGAGGAGAGTTCTTTAGAATACTTAACAGATCAAATAGGTAACTTTTTAACTAAAGTAAAGGATACCAAGAACACAAGTAAATGAGAGACAGAATAAGATATCAAACAACACAAGTATTTGGTTTTCAAAAATACTGTATATTGCTTCTCAAGTTTTATTACAAAGTGTTACAAAAGCATAATGGAAAGTTACAAGTACTTGAGATACATATACTACATCCTACAGCCGGTCATACTTTGAAAGCCAGCTGGATACATAAGACTAGACAACAAAATCAAATGTAGAGTCAAAAGGCAGATTGTCTTTTGACTTTGTGACTATTACATGCCATAGCTCACATCTTAATATATTACAAAAAGAATTAAGTACACAAAGTAGAAAGCTCAGACTCAAGACCTTAATGTACAGTTTTCTAAAAGCATGGACCTTTTCACCAACTTGTGAAAATTGGTGAGTCAAATAGAGTTGCAGGGGAAAGGTGGTCCAGCTTTATGGAAAAGTACATCAGATAATAACATGTACATAAAAGTCTTTGGAAGAAATCTATCTTCATGAACTGGCTTCAGAAGACTTTGTCTTTGAAGCTTCAGAAGACTTCATATTTGGCTTCGAAAGATATTGGTCTTGGCTTCGAAAGATTTTACACTTAGAATATTTCTTGTGTGAGATGTAAAACTTCCGAAGCATTTCTACTTAAGTACTTTAGTGCATGTATGCAGAGAGACTTTGGATGCTTTATTTGTTTTGACTGCATCAGACTTATTGGAATCCTTATAGTTTTCCACAACTCAAAGGAAATAAGCTAAGTGTAAAATCTTTTGAATCCAAATGACCAAACCTTTCAAAGCTAAAGATGAAGTCTTCCAAAGCTTTAGAGACAAAGCCTTCCAAAGCCAAAGACTGATTTCTTCCGAAGATAGAAAAGACATGCTTTCTCATATCACCTTTTGATAAAAGTTGAACAACTTTTCGCTGCTACCTCTGAGGACTCACCAACTTAGATAAGTTAGTGAAAAATTCCTTACTTTTGTCAACTCTAGATTAAGGTCATTCGTTTGTAACTTTCTACTTTTGTACCTGTTATCCTTTTTGTAATATATTAGGATGTGACCTATGACATGTCATAGTCATAAGTAAAGAGACAATCTACATTTTGACTATACATTGATCATGTTGTCTAGATTAGTGTTTTCAGCTGGTTTTCAAAGTATAGCCGGCTGCAGGATGTAGTATAAAGTGTCTCAACTTGTATTTATCTTTATGCTTTGTAACACTTGTAATAAAACTTGAGAGCAATATATAGCATTCTTGAAAACCAAATATTATCTTGTTCTTGTTCTTAGTTCTTTCTCTGTACTTACTTGTGTTTTTAGTATCAACAACTTAAAATCTGGTTCCTTATTTAATCTGTTAAGGGTTCTAAGTCTCTACTAATTGTTAAAATGTTGCATTGACTCCCTTCAACTGTTAAAAGCTAGAAACCACACCATATATTGTTCGCTACTTGGGAAGAATAATCCAATCACGATTTTAAAACGCGTTCGATAGGAGGAAGGTATCTAGCCCCTTGTAAAGAGACTTTTGTTTTCCCTCCCAACCGATGTGGGATGTTACATCAGTCCTGCAAGTTTGAATCTTCACACCCTATTGTTCATCATCATTTTGTTTGATTAATTTACTTTCTTTGGGTTTGATTTTTTGTGTTTGTAGCTAACTTGATTACAAATCCATCATGTTTGTCATAATCAAGTGTTTATTGAGGTAAATCTTCATTTAAGTTTTGAGTTATGCTTTTAGGATTTATCATTCCATTTGAATACCGAAACATGGTTCATGATTTGTGTACTGATAAAAAGCATATCATTATAATACATATATGGCAACGACTTTTAGTGAATACACCGATACTGATTTAGATGGAATTCTCGAAGAGTGATCACGTTACATTTCGAATTTCATTTATGTAGAGCTACGTATTAGACAATCAAATGAACTTGGAACTACTTTTTACATTTTATATTTGTATGTGAACTCGAAAAAACTTTGTAATTTTTGTTACTATTTAAATAAATGAACTTTACACACACACACAAAGGTATGGGTTCCGCTAAAAAGGTCATATATCCTAAAAAGTATAGGAAAAGTTTTAGTGATAAGACGTGTCATTAAGGTAGTTTTTGTTTAAAGGGCAAATGCATCTTAACAATACACAATGTTAATTTAACGATTGGATGTGTTTCCTAATCTTTTTAGACACATCATCCTTTTTAAAATAACTTCCCCTATATATATAGTAAAACATGTACATTTTTGACAAGTATTGCGTATCATTTTGAACGCGTCATAAAATTCACAAAGATGACACATGCATGCTCGTCATATTGTCATTTATGACTATTCATTTCTTGGCACACGATTCGCGTCAATAATTGCCCGTCAAAAAATACGCTACATCTTCCGCGTGTCGTAAAAAGATGACGCACATATACGTGTCATCTTCATTTATAACTAACTCTTGCTTAACTCACATATGCTCATCATCCGACTCCAAAGACGACGCCTGTTAAAATATGCTAGAATGGTTTTGGTTGGTTTGTGTGGGAGTGCAAGTTTTATCGGAGTCGTCAGATATGTGCTCGTTATAAAATAATAATAATAGAACACAAGACGCCTATTAGTATTTCCCCAATAACATTCCACCAGTGATCGAATCAACACATCAGCAGCACATAACCTCAACAATGACTTCCATTTCATCATCATTATCATCATCAAGAATCTGTTCGTCGATATTCAATCAAATTCCCAATTCAATTCACTCGTTTATTCATCCGCTGAACAAATCTCTACAACATCGCACTACTAGTATTGGTGGTGATCGTGCTTGTTTGTGTTTGAAATCAACATCATTATCCCGCACTACAACAACAAAGGCAGTGCTGTCAGAAGTACCCTATCAGAATCAGAAATACGCCAAGATTGGTGCCGCATCAGTTGGTCCTATTTCATCTGCTCAACTCCTCGAAAGCGTTGAATTCGCTGCCAAAACTGGTGCTGAGGTATGCTCATTTCTTGAATATCTCTCAATTCTTTAACACACTGCCATTAGTAGAATACTTGACTTGGTTCAAAGAAACAAGTGCAGTTTCTCTTTTGAGTTACTAGCTTCTTCTTAATTTTGATGCAAATTTTATGTGAATTATGTTGCTCATTTCACGAATACATGTTTCTGTTTCGATATGGATCTAATTTTAGTAGAGAACAACTGTATGTAATGCATATCAGATTATATCGTGAGATAAAAGTTGAAAAAGGACCTTATTTATCATAATTAAAGCAATAGGTACAGCTGAAGTGTTTATGTGGTTCTTGTGTTATCTACTTAAAATTTATTCTGTATTGAAAGACCCTATATGTTTCTGTGTGTGCATGAGCGTGCGTGCCAGAAGTTGAAAACTAGCCCAATTATCAATTAGAAGTTCATTGGTTTTTGTTGCTTTAGTGCTTGTTTCTCAAGAAATATTGCTTATAATTTCTTCATTGTTATTTTCAGGTTGTGATGGAAGCTGTTAATAAGCCTAGGAATATCAGCTATAAAGGACTCACTGATTTGGTTACCGAGTATGGTTGCTAACTTTCTTCTGCTCGATTTGTAAAATAGTTTTTAGCTTAGTTTCTTTTGATCTTTTAAGTTTCATAGACAACTTTTTGGCTGGTCAACCAAATAAGGGAAGAGTGGCGCTTATTGTTTTGTGTTCAAAAGTCAAGAGTTGAGAAATTTTCTAATGTAATGTTTCATGCGTTCTCTTTTAGAATAATCCTCCAATAACAATTGGTATTCACTCACAGCACGGATAAAATGAGCGAGACTGCCATCCTCAGTGTTGTGAGAAAGAATTTTCCAGATCACCTTATTTTAGGGGAGGAAGGAGGTGTTATTGGAGATTCATCTTCTGACTACCTTTGGTGCATTGACCCTTTGGGTATGTGATTAGTTGGTCTTTAGTTAGATCAATGTCTTATTTATCTCAAGCATCTAATCAATAATCATTTCCTTAAAACTTGTAATCTGCACATGCATTTTTTATATTTGCTTTTGATGTTGGATAACGTAATTTTACTTTATATTTGTCATAGTATAAAACTATGATTTGGATGTGCCCATTTGATGTGTCTGTAGATGGGACTACAAATTTTGCACATGGATATCCCAGCTTTGCAGTCTCTGTGGGAGTGCTCTACAGAGGAAAGCCGGCAGCTGCTGCTGTGGTAATATATAGCATGGCCTATTTCATTATATAAGTTTAATGGCTTAAATATAAAAGATACTTCAGTTTAATTGTCAAATGTGCAACGAAATATTTTGCAGATCTTTATTCTATAGTATTATGCCTTTTTCTGTTAGTGACTTGGTGATATTCGGATGTGATATATAGGTGTTCCATTAAGTTCAAACATAAGCAATTACCACTAATCTCAGTGCACAAACTCAAATGAATGTTGCACTCAAGAGTTAGGGTATGTAAACTGTTACTGTACCCTAAACAATAAATTCTTATGTGTATAAACAACAGCTAGATTTAAAAAAAGCATTGAACGGCGACTAGGTTTTAAATGGCCTCCCAGATGGACTTGTTTTTATTCTTGCTTGCTGTTGCGAACATCAGTTTACATTGGCCATCAGTTTCAACATGACACATTAAAACAGTAAATGATTGTGAGAATCAGATTGGGGTTTGATTAGGCACACAAGTGATCAATTTTCATGTCTTGGATTCTACTTTTATCTTGAGTTTTCAGTTTCTCCCCAATACCAAGCTACGAAATAAAAGCATGCCTAAAGATGTACTAGGAATGTAAAAATAACTGCATTTGAATAAGAAAGATGTATTAGCACTTGACAGTATGTGTGAAAAGACAAATTGGCATTAACTTATGCTTATGTATTACACCAGATGACCAGAATATAACCTGTAGAAAATGCATAATACCAAGAATCTCGGTTCCCTTAAGACCAAAATGTTGCTCCAATATGTTGTGCTCTTGTCTTGTCAATGTTTGGCTCCAGCCCTGAAAACACAGTTGTGGCGTTAGATTTCATCAACCATCCAGCTGTACATCGGTGTAATTGTGTAAGCAAACCAATATGTGTTCTCAAAACCATAATTCACCATTTATAAGCATTTTGAATATCACCAATACTTAAAGTCTGCTGCAGATCGTTATTCTGTGGATCATTCACAAGGCCGTATTAATAAATTGAACTTAGTTAACTTATATAATAGTAGATGGCATGTGGTCAATAAGATAATGAGCAATATCAACTACATCTTCCTACAAATTTTTCTGGAATATTACAATGAAATAACATAGTCCAGTTATTTATGGAATTTTTTTGTATATTAAATTATAAGGACACGGATCCATATAATATTCTGAAAATATCCATATATTCTACCAAATCTTCAGAAAAATACTTATTTGAATCATCAGGACAAATAGTTTTCACTTTTGTTGACAGGTAGAGTTTGTTGGGGGTGCCATGTGTTGGAATACACGCACATTTTCTGCAGTTGCTGGTATGGATATGTTTGCTAAGCATTTGTATTATTTTGAACCTCTGAGACCATTATAGGTCAGTAATATTAAATGAACAAGTGTGTCTTTATGTACTTCAGGTGGAGGTGCATTTTGTAATGGGCAAAAAATTCATGTTAGTCAGACTGACAATGTGAGGATTCAATTCATCCTTAACATAACTTATACATAAGTGGATAATCTCTTTTGTTTAAGAAGGACATTTAACCCTTTACATTATTTTATTAGTGAATCCCGACCACTTATTTAGTTCTGTACACTGCATTATCTTGTAAAAAGGGCATTCATTTGTTCATATTACTTTTCATTTTAATAGTCTTCACTGCATATAACAACTTCATAGGTTGAGAGAGCTCTACTGGTGACTGGGTTTGGTTATGAACATGACGATCCATGGGCGACCAACATGAACTTATTCAAAGAATTTACTGACATTAGTCGGGTAACAACCATAGCTATGATTTATATTTGTGTAGTTTTCGTCGTCTAACGCTTGAGTTTCTATTATCTATCTTAGAGGTGGCAAAATGGGTGGATCAAGCAGGATGGGTAATGGGTCAAAACCGGTGATTTAAAAATATACACCCTGGGTCCCAAGCTTGTTGCCTAATGTTTTTGTCTCAATATAATTGTCGAATTGGATGCTTAGATTTCCCCTTTTTTTCTATATTACTTTTAGTACCCTTATAACTAAATATTGCAAGCTTTTCAAGTCATTTGTTATCTTAAATTCATCAAGAGTAAAATTTCCAGTATTTACAATCTGCATTGATTGTACGCATAACTAGTGTATCAAATACGATTGCTAGAGTTGTATTATTTCAGTAATAATGTGATATTTTGCACACTACACTTTGGGTGATTTCAAAGCATTTCCTTCAAATTTCTAAAGTTATTACATGTTTGACCTGTTAGAAGTCTAACATAATACGAACTGAAATGTAGCATTACCTGAATCAATTGATTCATATATACATGGATAAAAAAATTAAATCTAATTTGTTTGTGTTTTTCATAGGGTGTGCGAAGGCTAGGTGCAGCTGCTGTGGACATGTGCCACGTTGCTTTGGGCATTGTAGAAGCATATTGGGAATATCGTCTAAAACCATGGGATATGGCTGCTGGTGTTCTGGTAAAGCTACTTTTCCTCAAGATACACTTACAAAACTTCATTTCAAGTATTCTGAAAAGCTTTTTTATTAAATAATGCACAAAAGAAACTATATATTGGAAAATAATGGAAAAAGGAACTATCAAATGAAACATTCCCTTTTAATCAAGCAGATAGTTGAAGAAGCTGGAGGGGCGGTTTCTCGTATGGACGGTGGAAAGTTCACTGTATTTGACAGATCACTCTTGGTTTCAAATGGTGTATTGCATTCTAAGGTATGTTTTTTTAGCAATTAACTGCTACACCTTCTGAGTGCTAATCTTGTTGCTTATGAAATGCAGCTTCTAGAGAGAATTGGTCCTGCCACAGAGGAACTAAAAGGCAAGGGAATTGATTTCTCTTTATGGTACAAGCCAGATGACTATAATGCAGAATTATAATTACTGGCCTTATGGCTGCTACATGTTCGCTTTAATTTTCTTTCTTTTCTTTAACCATTATGGTTTATCACTCATAATGACCCATATTGTGAGCAGATTCTATTTTGTACTTCTTGTTTTCTTAATGTGACTTACACTATATATCAATACAATAAGCATACATCATTATAATATTCTTTGTATAAAAAGGTATTCATACATCTTATCATCTTGAGAAAAGTTGATTATCATGACATGTAAGATGTTTTTTTTTTTTGTTAATTTTGTTACTGCTCATGAGGAATAAGCAATTATAGGAGGCAATTTCTACTCATTCACTTATGAATGGGTTGTTTTGGGTTATGTTTAACAGGTCAAACATGTTACATAATTAAAAAATAGCTAGAATGGAGGTGGGTCAAATGGCTCAAAAGTCATCCAAAATGTATTTAAAAGTTTAAATACACAAATCCTCTTAAATTAATTGACTCCATTTATATTTATGTTTATCATTAATGTAAACATTTCCGCTCAAATGTATTTCTCATAATAAGATTTTGTCGAACTGGTTGAAACTCACATGGTTATATTTTCAAAAATATAATTTGTGAACAAGTATTTATCAAATAAATATAGTACTTCAGGGGAAATTGTTTTGGCCCAACCTGACTCGTTTGACCCATTGCCCAACCCATCCATCCTGCCCTTTTTGCCACACCTCCAGTAAGCATCTTTAGGTGGGAAGCCATGGTGGAAGTTTGGACTCTGCTGATGACTTAAAAAGCCGAAAACTACATAGAAGACATCACAACCATATCTTATTATGAAGCTGATCAGCACCTCAGGTAAGCCTTTTTATTCATACATAACTCTAATATGACATCTTACATGTTTATAAGATTTTGTGCTTTTTCAAATTCACTTTTTGTGTCTAATTGCTGCGGCTTTGACCATTAAACCCTTCTTCCAAGCCCCACCTTCATATTCATACAAGGAAAATTCTACAAATCCTCCCTCTTTTGGTTCTACCATAAACTCCCCCACTGGGATCTCAACCCACTTTGATCTTGGCTTTTCCATCAAATTTTCTTTTCGTTCTTGTTTATTTCCATCTGGTAAGATGAGTCTCACGTTGATAGGAACCTCCCACCCGTAAGCAGGATCTTTTAGCATCACCACAAATACAACCTCATACTTCATTCCTGGTGTTAATTTGGAAATCTCAAATTTCCCATGAATTTCTAACCAGCAAACATTTAGCATTTCTGCAACATCCACAACTTCTTCACTGCATAAACAATTAATTAACAAGTTGTTTTTTAGTCTGTCTCATCCGTTTTACTTCATACAATCTGAGCAATATAATTAAATTTATGGAAGTTTATTCACTTGATGGAGATTCCTACAAAGAAGCACAAGAGGTGGCAATATCAACTCCATAATATACGAATGAGTTTGTCTGGGTTTTGTTTTATTATGTCAAACGGGTCAAATCAGAGATGTTAGCTAAAACAAGGATCTAGGTAGGGTAGGACGAGGGCAGATCTTTTCTCTACCTAGAGTGTAGAGAGATTGCTCTCAAGGAGATCCCAACTCCAAAAAACCTTTTTTGACCAAACCAAGTAACATAAAATATGCGTAAAAGACTCCAAGAAAAACCAATCAAAAGGCACTCAAAATGATTGTAGTAACCTACCGCTAGTATGAGGTTGTGAATAAACTAAATTACAGTAGTAAAATATATAAGAGCTAAGAAGCAAGAAAAGGTAGCACTAACCCCCTCAAACGTACCTATACACTCCTGAAAATAGTCTATACACGAAGAGAATGCAAAGGCTAAGGCTAAGGCAAACAAAAGTATAGGAAAAGCTAAGGTCCCATGAAAAATCTAACTTGCTGCCTCTAAAAAATATATTTCAGTGTCATGCCAGCAAAATAAATCCTGTGTAATGGTACTATTGTAATTACAGGAATGCACAAACCAAATATTTGAAAATTGGAAATGAATGATGAGATTAAAGAAAATTAGAAAACAATATTGACCAAAATACTCTTTTAGCTAAAAATGTAGCTTGTTTATAAATCTTTTTGCTTATGAATATAATCACCTTGTTTCTTTGATGTAGGACCAATGCCAGTAACGTTTGTCTTCCCCCCAAACGGTAGAGAGGTCCCTGGCGTACACCAAGAAGCAGTTGCCATGTGATGCCTTGTCAACCCAATATTTCTGTCACAACCAAAATAGCATTGCATGTGACATGATTTAGGTAAGAGTTGCTAATCACATGCTAAAGAACAACCACAAGCATCGAAAGTAACGATATTGACATGTAGGGATATCAAATATGTTGAACAAGTGTTTACAGTTATACTTAGGTTATGTTATCTTTGGTTAATATGTCAAATACATTGAACTAGTCAATCGGGTCGAAAGCCACCCATAAAATTTGCATAAAACCTTGTAATTGTTTTATTTTGTGAAATTAGATTATCATTGTAATAATATACTTGTTATTAACATATAACATGTTAGTTAAATCGAAAACATTAGAAAATTATAGCTGATTAATTCTTGGGGTGTTGCACTTTGTTTTCATGCCAAAAAGAGGGTCAAAGCAAAGTACAATAGCCCAAACAGAAAACACACAACAAGGGAAAAAGATTGTAGAAAACTATTAAGATTTAAGGTGGTGGCCAGGCCTACCTTCCTCTTTTTGTTCAAAAACACACCAGCATAGAGCTGGTCAGTTGATGATGTGTCGACGGCGGTATCTGCATCCTTTAAGATGGATTCACATTTATGAGGTAGGTTGTTTGATCGTGTGCTTGTAGTTATGCCTACGGTTTTCGTATTATGGTGATTTTCATGATTTTGGGGTGTGGGTGATACTTGAGTCTGATGTTGTGTATCTGCTTGCTGTGATAATCCAGCTCCCATGTTGATATTGAACTACTGGTATTTGTCAACTGATGGATTACTTTTTGGCAACCTGTTTATGTAGAGCAGGAGGTTGGTCATGGTCACGGTCACGGTCACGATCACACCCAGTCACTTTAGCAAAAAGTTGTGTAATAGTCCACAAGGAATTAGATTCCATGGATCATGGAAGTGGAATCTGATGCTTGGGGGAATTTAATGGAATGCCATTCTCTAGAGCTTAATTTGTTGGGTTCGAGAGATGTGCAACTTTTTATGAGTTAGGTACAATGTCAATAGGGCATGGTTGATTGTTATTTCTCTTATTAATGGGAGTTAACCGGTATGAAAGCATCTTCTTGCATTATGGATTGTTCCGTTTCAATAAAAATTATTGAAAGACGTTCAACATGACCATGACTATGACCATCTCCTAGGATCGAGAGTGGTTTTGGTGTAAGCGATCTAATTCAACAACTCAACAAGGACCGTTGGTTCTCACCGGTTCCTCGCAAGTGACCATCCATTTTACTTGATGAAAAAATGTGGTTGTCTATTAGATTCCTTGATGAAAAAATGTGGTTGTCTATTGTCAATGGTCCTTACAAGCCCAAGGTTGCTGCACCTAGAGGAAACGGTGCCATGATCGAGAAGGCTGTTGAAGACTACTTCGATGAAGACCGGAAGAAGATGGACATAGACAACAACGCTATGACGGCTCTTATGACTACTATACCCAACTCCATCATGGTGGGGTTTAAGCAGTGCAAGTCAGCTAAAGAGCTGTTTGATGCACTGTCACAGATGTACTCTAACTCCAACGATTCCAAGAAAGATTCACTCAAGCAATAGTTTGAGAACTTTACCTACATTGCTGGAGAGATCCTTAGCTAGCAATACTTCAGGTACATGGATCTTATTGCTTCCCTTCAGCCTGTGGGAGTTACCCATTGACTTGAGAGACCTCTCAAGGAGTTCATGAGTGTACTCCCAAATGAGTGGACATTCTACTGTGTCTCCATCAAAAGGACAGAGAATCTGAACTCCCTCACCATGACTAAACTATATGGCATTCTTGATGGATACCGTGTAGAGATGTAAAACAAGAGGGGCCATCAGATGAACAGACCCTCAAGCCTTCTTGCTTGCAATGATTTAATGGTTGCTGAAGGCTCAGGACCCAACCAACCTCAGCAGTACTTGACTTACTCTCAGTAGCCATCCTATTCAATAGGATCCTACATCATATTTCCTGAGACTCCAAGGTCTCAACAGGCTCAGCGAGGTTCTTTCTAGGATAGTAGTGCCTTTATCTCAGGAAATGGGCACTCTGGTAATCATCAGTTCTTGTTGGATCAAGAAGAAGGCTAATGCAACCAAAACTATATCACTTAAGTTATTTTGGTGCTGCATGCAAAGGCTTCCGAAGCTTATC
>BJCM01135494.1:0-14726 GCA_018326385.1 Flaveria bidentis
CTTGTAATAGAACCTGAGAAAGCAATATACTGCAATCTTGAAAACCCATTTCCTTGTGTTGTGTTCTTTTGGTTCTGTCTCATTAATTACTTGTGTTCTTAGTATCATCTTGTGGTCAATCCAGTTTACCGTTTGATTAAGTTTGAGTCACTCTCCTCATTGTGTTGTTGTGTTGTAATTTGTAAGCCTTCAACGGTCCTGCACTATTATCTATGTGTACGTATGATGTATGATCGCATGAAAGAAAAGAACGGTTTTAACAAAAGAAAAGTATGTTTTATTTTATAAAACTAGAACTCACTCAGCAACGCTGACTTTGATGTGTTTCCAGTTGGCAGGTAATGATTGCTGAGGATGGCACAAGGTGGCTACTCAACTCTTTTGGGATGGCATTCATTTATATAACGCTTTTGTTATGTAATGCAACAATGTATTTTGTAAACGATTAATGATGTATTATTTTGCAAAAGCACCTATATTAAAATTAAATGTCATTTTTAAATGTTTCCACTACGATGCTTTATAAAATACAAATGTAATTATATGTTTTATGTGCAATGAGGTTCCCACTGTAAGCGTCTCGGGAACGGGGCCTTACAAGTTGGTATCAAAGCCAGAGTTTAAGTGAAATGGGTAAATTTTCAAAATAAACCTTAACTTAAACTGAGAATGGGATGAAAAGGGAATGGGATACCAATCTGAGTAGTTGCGTGCCATCAGGTATTTTCGTAAGTTCACTGGTTCTATGTGCGCATGGTATGTGTTATGTGTTGTTTGTAGATTTAAATACTGATGTAGTCAGGACAGGTAATGCTTGGGGTATGAAGAGTAAAGTAAGTGGCTAATCACAACTGGCCACTGTAATTAGGGACTTACTATACTTGACATATACTAAGCTGTTCCCTTGAATGACCGTGTTGGTGTTTAAATCTTTCAGTGTGCGTGTGAATGGCGGGTGGTAGATCTTCAAAAGCCTCTCGTGGTGGAGGTCACGGTGTTGAACCGCGACCCAAGAGAGGGAGACCCAGAGTTGAAAAGATGGTTCATGAGGAACCCAAGACCCCTCATCCGGAGGGTGGCGACGAGAGCGCCAATCTGAGAGCCTCAGTAAAGGAGGCTGTCGTGGAAGAAGTTCATCAGGTCATGCAGACAATCTGACCATATATGGGGACCGAAGTGATTAAGGCAGTACGGGAAGGGGAAGGAAAGGAGAGGTATAGGTCCTCAGGAGGACGAGAGCAACCAGAGCCTGAAATGGTTCTCTCGGATGATGAAGAAGAGGAGGAAGAAGAAGAGCCTATGCAGGAAGCGGCACGAGGCTGTAATACGGGGCGTTTATTAGATGCAAGCCCATAACTTTTGATGGAAACGGCCCTGCTGCTGCTGCTCACTGATGGGTGAGGGAAATGGAGGTTGTTCTTGATATCAGCGAGTGCCGAGAAGACCAAAAGATGAAGTTCACTACCCACTCTTTCGTGGACTCGGCTCTATGCCGGTGGGACAATATAGTCCAAGCCGAGGGTAGCAGGGCCATTGGGAGAATGAGATGGTCTGAATTGAATAAGTTGGTGATTGAGGAGTTCTGTCCTCATAGAGAAATGGATAAGGTACAAAGAGAGTTCCTGCAGCTGGAGGCGGGAACGATGACACACCAACAGTACACCACCAAATTCAACGAGATGGCACGTCTGGTGCCGGATCAAGTGACACCTCTGTCTCGAAAAATCAAGAGGTATATTTAGGGTTTGCCAACGGATATTCGCAGGCACATGATCGCTGCCCGGCCGAGCACGTTTAGGTCGGTGGTGGATTTGGAGGGATACTGTATGATGCGAGAACAGTGGTGATGGCTGAAGGTGGCAAGAAGAGCGTTGGTGATCGAAACTAGCTGGGGAAGAGGTTTGGTCGGAGTGATGCCTCGATGGCTAATAAGAAGGCATGGGTGGATGACCGCCGCGTGGTCACATCGAATACGGGGTCGAAAAGGTGTGGCAAGTATGGAAGGGAGCATAGTGGGGAATGCAGGTTTAGGTCGAACTTGTGCTTCAAATGTGGGAAGGTGGGGCACATGGCAAAGACTGTCGTATGGTCCGGTGCTATAACTGTGGTGAAGAGGGTCACATGAGCAGGGATTGTAAGAAACCGAGGGCTGAGAGTTCCGGGGCAAAGAAGATGGGAGGTGAAGGGCCGAGGGCGAGTGCCAGGGCATTCACTATGACACAGGAGGAAGCTAGGACGGACCCTGATGTCGTGTCCGGTACGTTTCTAGTGAACCAAACTTTAACTTCTGTGTTATTTGATTTGGGTGCAAGTTATTTCTGTTGCTTTCCGTGCTAAGCTGTCTGTTAGTAGTAGACATGTTGATGCGCCCTTTTATGTAGAAACTGCCATAGGTAAGTCTACCAGGATTTCTGAGATGATAGAGAACTGTGATGTGGAGCTTGAGGGTCATAAGTTTCCTGTTAGACCGTTCGTGATGACCTTAGGTGGTTTTGACTTGGTTCTTGGGATGGATTGGTTGGTGGACTCCGAGGCAAACATTTTGTGTCGCAAGAAGATGATTCGTTTGACAGCGTCTGTCGGTAGTTCAGTGACGGTTTATGGGGATCGGGTTACTACGATTCCGAAAGTGATCTCAATAGCGGTGGCGGGAAAATGTATGAGGCGTGGATGTAGCACCTATTTGGCTTATGTAAAGGATGTGGATACGCCAACACCACCACTATCCGATGTTCCGGTTGTGTGTGACTTCCCAGACGTATTCCCAGAAGACTTATCAGGAGTGCCACCTGACAGGTAGGTTGAGTTTCAGATTGATCTGATACCGGGTGCCCAACCTGTTGCCAAGGCACTGTATCGGTTGGCCCCGACGGAAATGAAAGAGTTGATGGAGCAGTTACAAGAGCTTCTTGATAAGGGGTTCATTAGACCAAGTATCTCACCTTGGGGTGCTCCGGTCCTGTTTGTAAAGAAGAAAGACGGTAGTAAGAGGATGTGCATTGACTACCGCGAGCTGAACAAGTTGACGGTGAAGAACCGATACCCCTTACCAAGAATAGATTATTTGTTCGATCAGCTTAAGGGTGCCAGTTGGTTTTAAAGAATAGACCTTTGATCTGGTTATGATCAGTTAAAGGTGAGGGAGCAGGACGTCCCTAAAATAGCTTTTCGCACGCGTTATGGTCACTACAAGTTTCTTGTCATGTCTTCTGGTTTGACCAATACGCCAGCTGCTTTTATAGATCTGATGAATCGGGTGTGTCAGCCGATGTTGGATAAATCAGTGATTGTGTTTATTGATGATATCCCGATTTATTCAAAGTGCGAGATTGAGCATGCCGATCACATTCGGGAGGTCTTGGAGATGTTGAGGGAGGAGAAGTTGTACGCTAAGTTCTCCAAGTACACGTTCTGGTTGTGTATTATTAAATTCTTAGGTCATGTGGTGAATCCTGACGGGATTATGGTGGACCCGACTAAGGTGGAGGCAGTGATGCAATGGAAGTCTCCTAAGACGCCATCCGAGATTTGTAGCTTCTTGGGTTTGGTAGGCTATTATAGAAGGTTTATCCAAGACTTTTCTAAGATTGCTTCTCCACTAACTATGTTGACCCGGAAGGATGTGCAGTTTGTATGGGGTCAAACTCAAGAGAAGGAATTCGAAGAATTGAAGGCGAGATTGACTCAAGCTCCTGTTCTGTCATTACCCGATGGAAGTGAAGATCTAGTGGTTTATTCTAATGCTTCCTATTCGGGGTTGGGGTGTGTGTTAATGCAGAGAGGAAAGGTTATAGCTTATGCATCCTGACAGTTTAAGGTTCATGAGGTCAATTATCCTACTTATGACTTGGAGCTAGCAGCCGTGGTCTTTTCACTAAAGATTTGGAGACATTATCTCTACGGGACGAAGTGCATCATATTCACTGACCACAAAAGCTTGAAGTATTTCTTTGAGCAGAAGGACCTGAACATGAGGCAGAGAAGATGGTTGGATCTTATAAAGGATTATGATTGTGAGGTCCATTACCATCCGGGCAAAGCCAATGTGGTGGCGGACGCCCTTAGTCGAAAAGAGAGGCCCGAGCCGATTCGGGTGAAAGCCTATAAGTTGATCATGACCTCAGATGTGATGAAGCAAGTTAAAGAGTTTCAAGATGAGGCATTGAAAGAAGATCATCTTAACTCTGAAAGGATGAGAGGTTTGGTTGAGGAATTGGGCAAACACACACTTAGTGTTAAAACCCGATTTGGACGGGTGTGGATAATTCGTTTTGGGGATCTACGGGTGAAGATCATGGATGAAGCTCACAAGACTTGATACTCCATTCACCAAGGTGCCACGAAAATGTACCAAGACATGAAGAAGTATTACTGGTTGCCGGGTATGAAGCGCGACGTAGTGGAGTATGTGAGTAAATGCCTTACTTGTCTACAAGTGAAGGCCGAGCATCAGAAGCCGTATGGGAAGATTCAACCTTTGCATATACCGGAATGGAAGTGGGAGCACATCACCATGGATTTCATTACGAAGTTTTCGCGTACTCCGAAAGGGTATGATGCCATATGGGTGATTGTGGACCGTCTGACGAAGAGTGCTCACTTCCTACCGATCCGCGAGACATATTCATCTGAGAGGTTAGCAGACCTGCTCATCAAGGAAATTGTAACTCGTCATGGTGTGCCGGTGTCCATTGTGTCTGATCGTGACACCCGGTTTACATCCAATTTCTGGAAGAAATTCCATGACGCCATGGGAACGAGGTTGCATATTAGCATGGCTTATCATCCCCAAACTGATGGTCCGTCAGAAAGGACCATTTAGACACTGGAAGACATGCTTCGGGCATGTGTGATTGATTTTGGGGGAAGTTGGGATGACCACTTACCGTTAGCTGAATTCTTATACAACAACAGCTATCATGCCATCATTGGCATGCCACCATATGAGACGCTATACGGTAGGAGATACAGAACACCCGTTTGTTGGGGTGATATTGGTCAGAAGGAATTGGGGAGCGTCAAGGTAATCGAGGCTATGACTGAGAAGCTCGAAAAGATCAAGGCCTTCATGAAGGCAGCCAAAGATAGATAGAAGTCGTATGCCAATAAACGACGCAGACCAATTGAATTCCAGGTGGGTGACCGGGTTATTTTGAAGGTCTCACCTTGGAAGGGCATTATCCGATTCAGGAAGCGTGGCAAGTTGAGCCCAAGGTACATAGGCCCTTTCCGAATCATCGTTCAAGTAGGAGAGGTGGCCTATAGATTGGAGTTACCGGATGAGTTAAGTGGATTTCACCCGACATTCCATGTATCTCATCTGAGAAAGTGCTTGGCAGATGAAGATATGATTGTTCCACTGGAAGATATCGAAGTACATGATCGGCTCAATTATGTGGAGCAACCAGTGGTAATCATAGATCGAAAAGAGAAAAGGCTAAGAAATAAAGTGGTTCCTCTTGTGCGCATACAGTAGAAGCACAAGAAGGGATCCGAGTCAACGTGGGAGACTGAGGAAGAAATGAGACAGCATTATCCACGTTTGTTCGAGGAATAACAGGTTTCGGGGATGAAACCTATTTAAGGGGAGTGGACTTGTAACACCCGGTTATTTATTAATTTTGAAGCCGACGAAAGAAGAAAAGAAATAAAGTCCTAAGTCGAGGGACCAAACTCGCCAACGAGAGAAAGTTGGGGAAGTGGGAGTATTAAAGGGAGAGGGCAACCCTTACCCTCTCCCCACACCCACCAAAATCAACCAAGAAGAGAGAAAGGGAGAAAGGGGAGAAAATTTGGTTCGAGTCGGTTCAAGTGAGCAAAATCATTGAGAAGCGAGTCAACTCGAAGCACTTCTCGTTGTGGTCGTTTGTGTGAGTTTAAATGTTTTTTAATGATTTGGGGCTGGAACACATCTGAAAAATTGGGTTTTTGAGAGTGAATATGTGTGACCCGTATGCGTATGTGTATGTATGTGTATGATCTGTTCGAGTCTTGTTTGTGACCTTGTGTGTGCTTGAATGGTGTTGTGGTATGCATTCCTATGGTTTAGGATGGTCGATTTGGGCCTAGAATGAGTTTGGATGAGCTTGGAGGTCGAAAATGGCAGATTAGGTTCGAGATGAACTGCATTCTGTATCAGCTAGGGCTAGGCGACCTGATGAGCTTGGAGGTCGAAAATGGCAGATTGGGGTCCATTTGCACGATTGAGAGTTCATTCGCACGATTGGGGGCAGTCGCATGGGGAGTCATGCGATTGAGGGTCTAGTTGCATAAGTGCTCATCCGCATTAGTTCCATTCTCATGAGGACCATCCGCATTAAGTCCATTCGCACGATTGGATGTTCATTCCCATAAGTGTTCATCCGCTTTGGTTCAATCGCATGATGTTCAGTCGCATGGTGGCCATGCGACTGAAGGGTGTCCATACGCCCGAATAAGGCTGTTGCACCCGAGGAGAAGTGTAGTTTGACTTCTGACTTTCGGGGGAAAGTGCAGATTAAGTTTTGACGTAAAGGTTCCCGTAAGTTCATGTAAGATGACGATTGAGGCCTTAGAGAGCATAATGGGCATGATGATGATGTTGCATGATTATGCATGTTATGTATGTATGATGTTACCCTATATGATGTTTATGACTGTGTATGATATGTTCCTTATTATGATGTATGTTTATCTTTCTTGTGGCTTTACGTGTCATGTTAATGAATGAATGAAGTATTATGTAACGTAAAGTGAAAGATAATGAAAGAGGAACATGATGTAAGAATGCATGCATTAATGAATGATGAAAGTAAAGAAAGTCTTGCAAGCACTGTAGTCGGGACACACCATTAAGGTGTTAGCCCAACGTTGTGCGGATTTGCTACCCCGGGAGGATGCACATCAGGTTCTTTCTTTGTGATTGACCATATGTATGAACCATTGTTGCGTGCCTTAGGTACTGTGACCATTTGGTGTCGAGCACCACCGATGAAGGTCTTTTATAGGCTTAGGTCCAGTACCATGAGAATGAAGGGCCTAGCATATCACAATGGTATACCTGAACTTTACCTTAGGTGTTGTGACCATTTGGTGCCGAGCACCACTGATGAAGGTCTTTTATAGGCTTAGGTCCAGTACCACGAGAATGAAGGGTAAAGTTCATGGTGATGATGAAAGGAAAAAATG
Source organism: Flaveria bidentis (assembly GCA_018326385.1). Lineage (NCBI taxonomy): Eukaryota > Viridiplantae > Streptophyta > Magnoliopsida > Asterales > Asteraceae > Flaveria > Flaveria bidentis. The sequence continues at coordinate 7,168 of BJCM01135494.1, forward strand.
CAATGATGAACAAACGAATGAAAGTAAGAATGAATGAATGAACGGAAGTTAATGAACGATGAAGATAATATAACTATTATCTATGTGTACATATGATGTATGATCGCATGAAAAAAAAGAACGGTTTTAACAAAAGAAAAGTATGTTTTATTTTATAAAAGTAGAACTCACTCAGCAACGCTGACTTTGATGTGTTTCTAATTGGAAGGTAATGATTGTTGAGGATGGCACGAGGTCACTACTCAGCTCTTTTGGGATGGCATCCATTTATATAACGCTTTTGTGATGTAATGCAACAATGTATTTTGTAAACGATTAACGATGTATCATTTTGCAAAAGCTACTATATTAAAATGAAATGACATTTTTAAATGTTTCCGCTGCGATGCTTTATGAAATACAAATGTAATTATATGTTTTATGTGCGATGAGGATCCCACTATAAGCATCCCGGGAATGGGGCCTTACAAATAGGGTTTCTGGATGCTCTGGATGGCTAGGTTATGAGTATGTGTCAAAAGTCTCTAATTTTTTTAGAATTAAGTGGTATTTATGTGGTATTTATAGGTTTGCAGTCTTCATTCGTGCGACTGAACCATTAGTATAGTTCAGTCGTGCGACTGACCCATGCAACTGATTCATACGCACGACTGAAGTTCAGTCGTGCGAACGATTTATACGCACGACTGAAGTTCAGTCGTGCGACTGAGTCAATCTGATGTCTCATTCGTACGAGTGATCCAGTGTCTGGCTCAGTCGTGTGACTGGTTCATTAGCATGATGTATTCATGCGTATGGTCCATAAGTATGATCCATTAGCATGAATCATCATATAACAACTTCAAACCTATATAATAAGTTTATATATGAATCAAGTATAAGTAAACATCAAAACACAAATCATATATTATTACAATGTTTCATTACACATATGTGTTCTAACATGTATTTTCATTTGATCAGTATTACTGTAATGTCATTTGTTTATTAGTGTTATACCAACTTAAGTCCTCATCTTCGAACCGTTAGTTTATGTAGTTTAGCGAGTTAATTCTGAGTAGATCTACTGGGTTTGACAAACCCTAACCGGGCTAGTCAAAAATTTAATATTTAGTCAATACATGTTAGAACACATGTTTCTCTCTCCTAAAAAGTATGAGTAAAGTGTGACTAAAAACTCACCTTGTTTGCACAACAATGGGTAAAAACAAATGTCAAAATTACATTCAAAAGATGCAATGATATGCATGAGTGTTATAAAGGCATGATTTTTTTTAACATAACATGCTTACAACACCCATAAGGTTGAACATTTCATCAAACAAAACAAACACACCCAATCATTAAAGAATAAACAAGTTCCATTATTACATCAACATAAAAACCCTAAGAATCATGTACTAGTTGTTAATTCATGTTAAGTTTAATCTAATCCAAGTGACCATAAGAGTTTAGCCCATGTGGCTTACAAAAAACTCACACAAACCCAAGAACAAGAAAAAACTCATACTATATCTAGAGAAATTCAAAACAATTTGAGTGGAAATGAGGTGGATGATATTAGATCCTCCTTAACAGTGTGAAATCTTTAATATAGGCCTTCACATATCTCAAAAACTCTTGAAGTATACCTAAAATCACCTAAAGGGGTGAGAGAAACTAAGGTTTGAGATAAAACGAAAGTTATGTTGAAATAGGGGTGAATTTAAGTTAAAAACCCGATTCTTTTTTGTATATGGGTGTGTGAGATAAGTGAGTAAGTCATGTGGATAAATGAGTAGGTCGTGTAGGCTGCAGTTTTCCATAGAACATGCTTTACAACCACATAGCCATGTAGGGGTGCCTACATGCCCGTGTTAGAGAGCTTTTCTTCACAAAACTTTAGTTCTTCTTCAATTTTTCGATAAAAAACATTATTGTTTTATGTAATAAAAAGTTTGATTTTACGTTATCCATAAGAAAAAATTGCGTTACCCCTAAATGTTTTTAAACACTTTATAGAAAGTTTTAAATTAAAAAAAGTCTAATATTTTATAAAATGCATTACATTCTATAAATATATAAAAACCCATTACCCATTACCCCATAACATAAATTCAAAATACTCATTACCTAACTCAATACAATAATAAGCTCAAAATAAAAGTATAAAACATAAATATTAAAAAAATGCAAGACCGAGCAATAACAATGGCTGACAACTTTCGTCACCTTACTTGTCAGATGCCACCGCCCACCAGCCGGATGCCCCTATGCATTACGCCACCACCCCCCTGCGCCACCACCCACCTGCGCCACCACCCACCGGAGTACCAAACCACCTACCAACACCACTAATTCACTCAAGGTAACAATTTCTAATTTTTTATTCTATCAAACTACGAAATTATGGAGGTATAATGTTCAATTTTTAATTTATAAAAATAGGTATTTGAAATTTGGGATATGAATTAGGAATTTGAAAGATGAATTAGGGATTTGATTTTAAAATTAAGGGTTTTGATTTGTGTTATTTTTAATTGCAATTTGTAATCCTTTTGTGTTATTTGTTATAAAATTATGGATTTGAATCTGAATGAAAGAAGGTGCATTTTGGGTGAGTTTAAGGTCTTTTATCACTCCTGAAAGAAAATAATAGTTTTGCAAAATTAAATGAAATGTGTCACCTTGCTTGGCAAAAGGTGAAAACCGAAGAAGATCTTTCTTTTTTCGAATATTAAAGTTGGCATTGGTTTTAATGGTTGCAATCACAACTGTTGACTGATGATTTTTAAGCTTATCCAGACGAATATATTGAATCGAATGGGGGAGAAATATTTGAACAATGCTCTAGTATGTGTGATTGAAAGGGAAATGTTTAGCGAAGAACGGATGAGGTGAGCTCTGAGAACTATTAGTTATTTGTTTAACTTCCATTATAATTGTGTTTTTTTTCTTTTATTCATATAAATGTACGATTTTTTTTATGTTACCCCTAAACCTGTCTTCTAGATTCGTCACTGCGTACATAAATGAAATTTAAAAAATGTTATTATTTTTTGAAATGATTAATATCACCTGTGTGATGTGATATGCAACTTCTATAGTAGGAAGTTGAAGATAAGATATTTTATGATTGCATATACCTATATATATATGAGTGATAGTATCATAGTAATAAAGTAATATATTGTATTGTTGCTATAATTCACACTCTAAGGGGCTAAGTCACAACCTTTTGTTGAGTTATTATGAGACCTGGTCGAAGAAAGGGGTAGTTTCCGAATCAATTAAAATGATTTTAAAATTTATTCATTAAAAACTTAAAAATTAATTAAAAGTTGTTTTCTAGTTGAATCAAACACATTTTCCCTTTTTCCCTTTAATCTATTTAGATGTAGCTTTTTAATCAAATTATTAAATAACTACAAAATAGGCCCTAAAATACATATTCTCATTAGGCTAAAGATGGGCCATTCGATAAACAACATTAGAATGATCGGTTGGGTGCTTTATCTAAATGTATACAATAGGCCCATCTTGTTATTAGAGTATGCGGGATTTACAATTTACTCGAGGTCAAGGGCATGTCTTGCAACAATTCATAGTAAGTCTCATTCTTTTGTGCTCCATTTTAAATGTTTCTGTGGTTGATTTATTGTGAAAACCTTGACGTTCGTGTTTTTTTCATCTTACGATTGAGTTTAGTTTTAAGAGATTTTTATATGTTTCTCCAACTTAAGAAAATCAAGTCAAAAACTCAACTACGTTTTTTTTCTTAAAACATATAGTACACAATTATTCTTTTCAATAAAATTAGCATATTAAATAACTATTTTTATCACTATTTTCATTAAGGGATTTTTACATATTGATTTTTTTGATACTATAATTGTTTAAAACTTTAGCAATTGAAGATCTAACTCTGATTCAGTAATTTTTCTTTTGATATAAAAATTTAAAACTCTGTGTTTTAAGATATAGTTTTTTTGTTTTTATTTATACAAAAGACTCGAGGCTGTGAAAATATTAATTGATTGTCTTTGAAGTTAAATATGTAAAAATCACATAGTAAAAAAAGTAAACAATAATTCAATAAGTAAAATTTTAAAAATAGATAAAAATGTAATATTTTTGGTTTAGAAAGAAGAACTATGCAATTGATATTTTGGTTTATTAAGAAAAAATATGTAAGCGCCCCTAGTTTTTATATTCATGGGTTTCTGATATTCATATGTAAAAATCAATATTCTAGTGATTTCTCACATTCATATGATATGTTTTAATTTAAATGGTATGTTCTAGTTTCTTGATATTATTTATAATATTATTAGATTGAATCAAAGCTGAATCATATAAATTGAATTTAACTTTAGGGTTTATGAAGAATTAAAAAAAAAACAAAGTTACACAAACTATCATCGATCCTCAAGTGGTATTTCAAAAGAAGTTGAATAAAAGCATTTTCTTTGAAGTCTTTCTAAAAATAAGTCAATTAACTCTTATCACTCTGATAAAAAAATAAAATTAGACGTGCATATTGAATGAGAGGTGCATGTTAATTACGACGTCAAAAATTTCCACAACTAATGTTTAATTGGAATTGGGCATTTTAGGGAATGGTCAAAGAATAGTGTGAAGATGGATGTGACATCTTGTTCTTATTGTTGCCTGCGCATAGAAGACTTTAGTTTTTATTTTTTTATTTTTGGAATTCATGTGATGGTTTGAAAGTGCTAACTCCATTTCTTAGGACCTGAAAAGAAAGATTGATATTTTAGGTTTTTAAAAAAGCAAGATTGAGGTTTTGAGTTTTAAAAAATATTGATGCTACAGTGGAAATTAAAGGGATGTTTTATGGCAGACGAGTTTTGTAGTTGAAAAAACTAATAGATTTATGTTTCATATTGATGATGTAAATAATTTGTATAATATTTTGGTTGAAAATGATGATTACTTAAAGAAAATCAATTTATGCGTCTTAAATTTAAAAAAACAAACTAAAAAGCAAAACAATAATAAGTATCAAATTTGATTGATTGCCTCGACTATTTTTGCTAGATCTGTTTATTAAAAAGTGCCTTACTCTTTTGATATCATGAGGAGTCTGAACACTCGTTTTACTGGAGTTATTTTTTAAAACTTTTAAAAATCTTAGAAAAATAAAAGAATCTATTGGTAAGCTTATACTTTGAGATGCCTCGGGAGATAATCATATGACATCTCTAAAAGTGTTAAACAAATTTTTAGGAGGTAGGTAATGGTGTGTATTTCGTATTTACTGATGGGTCAAGAGATATATAAAAAGGGAACATATGGTCGTGGTTTTGATAGATGTTGATAAATATAGAATTGTTAAATAACAATTTACTTGTTTAATTTATGTCATGGAAACAACATAATTACTTCGAAAATCTATCATTAATGAATTACTTGCTCGATATAATTTGAGTTTGACTAAGGTTAGATGTCGTTATGATCAACAAACAATATATTATTTAGTTTAACGGTTTAAAAGCTTCATCGAAGATATTGACTTTAAGGAATGTTGTTTATGCAATTATGCATCTTGTAGGACAAGATATACTTCGAGATATTCAAAAGAAATAAGTAGATGTAGCATTTGGTTATTTTGAAATTGAAATCAGAATTACTTGAAAATTTTTTATCTTATAAGAGCTGAAGATACTCGGTGAAGTTCTTATTACAATAAACTTGTTTGTGGGTTTAATTAATATCATGTTATTATTGAAGTACTTGAATGAATGTATTGAAAATGAAGGGATGGTTAATGCTAGCCCAAAACACGCACTTGGGCTTCACTTACATTTAAAAACATTTGGCTTTGTGTATTATGTATACTTGAGCATATGTTAGTGATTATAAATACATTATCGCAAGCTATTAGAAGGAAACATCAAGATATTATGATAATATCGAGACAGATATCAACCTAGCTACGATTATAGAGAATTAGAGTTATGGTTGTGCATTAGTTTTGGAAGAAGTCACATCTTTATCTGAAAAACATGACACTGGAATGGCTTACATGAAGGAACCATACATTAGGCCGAAATATCAAAGACAAATAAACAACATCACTCTTCAAATATATTATGAGGTTGAATGTTTCAATACGGTTCTAGATATGCAAATCCAAGAGCTTGGCTACCACTTTATTAAGGTAACTTTCACTTTGCTTACTTGTATAGTTTTTTTTGTCTGCTTTATATATATTTTTTTAATTTAATTATCAAAGATACTAAGATTGGTTAAGATCTATCCATTGATTTTGATCATGTTGTCATGAACACACTTGTGACTCCCTTTCTATATTTATTACTTGAGAGAGAATACAATATTTCCCATACCACTTATTGAAATTGTCATTAGTTTTATGTTTTAGTTATTGACTTATTGCGACAACAAGCATTGAAATAGCATTGAAATGTGTTTTTAATCAACAAAGCATGTGAAGATCCAATTATGCAATCGGATGAGTGGTGAACATGTAAACAATTCTTCTATTTATTACACTAAAAAAGAGTATTTTTAACAAAGTTTCGATAGATGTAATGGATCATTTTTATAATATGAGAACACGTAGAATACAACTACAAAATGTTTTATTTTATTCTATTAATGCTATTTTATTTTACTTGCTTCATAATGTACCCGAACCGAACAAAATGTTCAAACATCGAGTTGAAATATGTTAGACACTCGAGAACTGAAATCAAACAAAACAAAAATATTTGGACACGTTCCAGCTTTCACTCTAATCCACCTAACCATAGGGCCAAATGTTACACCTAATAATTTGTCCGATAGTAATGGATTAAACTTATAATATAAAAAAGGTGTTTGTTGGGCTAATCTGTTGAATAACTATGGATACATCTTGAAATATATTAAAGTATAATATTAGGTAAGATTATATATTCTAGTAAAATAATCAAGACATTTAATGTTGTCAAGTTTTGAAATTTGAGTCTATTTAAACTCAAAAAAGCTACGGGTGTTTGTCGGCCTCAAAAGGACAAACAAATAGTTTTTGATTGATTTGTGTTCGTGGGTAACTAGTATTAAGATCAATGCATATATCGATGAATTATGCAATTTGGTTTTGTATAAATTCAAGCAATTTTAATCGCGAAAACAATTTACGCCACGTGTTGCGGCATGGGGGTCTTTGAAACTATATAGTAAAACACAAAATTTTCACGTAAACCCATGTGTTACAATGATAATTTAAAACCCATATACAAAAAAACAAAGTTGTAACCATTCATAAAATAAGCATGATTGAATGGTAGGAACGTTGATAACATATGAAACTTTATATAAAAATACAAAATCATCGCCAACTTGCATGTTACGACAGGAGTGTTAAAGAATGTCTTACTACAAAAAACGAAATGTTATAATTATTTATATCAACACCTTGATAAAATATGGATGTTATAAGGGAATTTAATTTTATATTTTGTGAAATATCACATTTTTATAGGTAAGAGGAAAATAAAAGATATCGTAAAAAATGAAAATATTGAAACAATTATGATGTCTTGTTTATATAT